>JAACNH010004917.1:0-16779 GCA_019447015.1 Hymenochirus boettgeri | reverse complement strand
CCCGTTTTTTTTACCAACTATAAATAACATATTGTGTTAATACCATATTCTCAATACTTATAAGGTATCTCCTCCCTTGTACAGACCAGAGACTACAGTATCTGTAATATATCCGTATTCTCAATATTAGATAGTATCCCTCCTACCAACCAGACCTACAGTATATGTCATTAATACCAGTAATTTTCAATATGTTTATGATCCCCCATATACCAACGCATAACTACGTATATGTATTATCCATTATGCACTTGCCATTACGAACTCTGTAAGACATTTTCATCATTTCATTCGCTGAGTTTGACCTCTTACAGTATATTTGCTTATCACGTCATGGTTTTAAAAATGCCCCCCATAGTTTTTTTTAAAGGGAGGCAAACCTTTGTAGATTCTTGTAAATGGGCCTTCACCCATCTCAAATCTCCTTGTTTTCACTTGAATAGAAAAAACATTTAAATAAGAAGGGGTTAAAAATCAATGTAAAACTTTTTTTTGTGTCCATTCTTGTGTTTTTTTTGTTTTTCGTTGGTTGTAATCACTGGTAATTAATTTATTTTTTGTTTACTTTTTTTAACCCTATCTTCTTCCCACTTTTCTCTCAGTTTTCCGAGATTTTTTTTTGGTTTTTAATATTTTTGCTAGAAGGGTAATTAAGTATAAAATTCTTCCAACTTTTTTCCATTGGAAAACTTGGAGGAAACTTCTTTTTAATGTTTTTTGTCCCTCGCGGTTGTATAGTTAAACTATTACCAATTAATTATCAGGTTTTAAGCATGTTTTCATCATTGATACCTTTTGCTTAAATGTGCTTTGTGCGCAGTGACAGATGATAGAAGAACAGGGATACTATATAATATTGAGAATTACTAGTATTAATACATATACTGTAGTTATGGTTGGTACAGGGATACTGTATAATATTGAGAATTACTGGTATTAGTACATATACTGCAGTTCTGGTCGGTACAGGGATACTATATAATATTGAGAATTACTGATATTAATATATAGACTGCAGTTCTGGTCGATACAGAGATACCACATAATATTGAGAATTACTGGTATTAGTACATATACTGCAGTTCTGGTCGGTACAGCGATACTATATAATATTAAGAATTACTGGTATTAATATATATATATATTGCAGTTCTGGTCGGTACAGGGATGCTATGTAATATTGAGAATTACTGGTATTAATACATATACTGTATTTCTGGTCGGTACAGGGATACTATGTAATATTGAGAATTACTGGTATTAATACATATACTTCAGTTCTGGAAGGTACAGGGATACTATATAATATTGAGACATATTACTTGACAGTTCTGTCGTTCAGGGATACTATTGATATATGAGTATTACTTGGCCTTATTAGTACATATACTGCATGTCTTGGTCGGTTATAGGGATTACTATATAATATTAAGAATTATGGTATTAAAAATATAATTTTGACAGTTCTGGTCGGTACAGGGATGCACGAATATTGAGAAATTCCTGGTATATAAACATTATACTGTATGTATTGGCGGTTAACAGGGATACTATGATAATGGAGCATTTATAGTATTTAATTACATATACTGTAGTTACTGGTTGGTACAAGCCATAACTATTTATAACATTGAGAATTCTGGTATTTATACATATCAACGGCTAGTTAGGTTGGTACAGAGAATACATATAAATATTGAGAATTATCGTAGTATTCATACAATACCGTGATAGTTATGGTTGGTACAGGGCGATACTATATAATATTGAGGATACTGGTATTAATACATATATGTAGTTCTGGTGTACAGGTGATACTATAAATATTGAGAATCTATGCGTATTACATCAATACTGGTTCTGGGTTGGTACAGGGATTCATGTATTATTGAGGAATACAGGTATTAATACATATTACTGTAGTTTTGGTTGGGTACAGGGATATATTTAATTATTGAGAATTACTGGTTATTAATACATATACTGTAGTTCTGGTTGGTACAGGGTTACTATATAATATTGAGAATTACTGGTATTAATACATATACTGTAGTTCTTGTTGGTATGGGTATACTATATACAGTAATATTGAAAATTACTGGTATTACTTCATATACTGGTTCATCCAGACAACTCCCTCCCCCCTCCAATTTTAGCTGTTTTTTTTTTTATTTTTTTTTGCCTTCTTTTGGATCAACAGTTATTTAGGGTTTAAGAGCAGGGTGTCCTTATGCAACCTTTAATATTACTGTATGTTACTATGTAGCTGTTGGACATTATTTGTAGGATATAGAGGTTGAACTAGATGGTTGTATGTCTTTATACAACCTCCAATACTATACTACTATGTAACTGGTAAACAGACATAATGGGTAGGATGTAGAGGTTGGACTAGATAGACATATTTGTTTATACAACCTACAATACTATATTACTATGTAACTGTTATACAGACATTATGGGTAGGGTATAAAGGTCGGACTAGATGGATGTATGTCTTTATACAACCTCCAATACAATACTACTATGTAACTGGTAAACAGACATAATGGGTAGGATGTAGAGGTTGGACTAGATAGACATATTTGTTTATACAACCTCCAATACTATGTTACTATGTAACTGTTGGACATTATTGGTAGGGTGTAGAGGTTGGACTAGAAAGACGTATGTCTTTATACAACCTTCAATACTATGTTACTATGTAACTTTTAGACAGACATTATGGGTTGGGTATATAGGCTAGACTAGGTGGACATATCTCTTTATATATATTGAAGTTAATTAACAGGCTACAAATATGCACAAACAATAAACTGAAACAAACAATACAATACATAGCATATTGGCTTTTGGGCATAAGGAATAAAAATAAAAAGTCTCTTTCCGAGAAGAAAGTCCATTCCAAAGGAAATAAAGAGTCTTACAGCAGACAACAAATATAAAAACAATCTTAATTCAGATCTTTCTTAAAAAGTAACTAAAAGCGATCTCCAATGAGATATAAAGTAAATTCAGAGAAAAAAGAAACAAAATAAAACTGAGCGCGCCTAGCTACACTCATAACTAACCCTGCCACCTACCTACATAGATAGATAATGAGGGAATAGACAACCATTCGCACTATCATGCAAATAACTTAAAAATATCTTACTGCAGAAAAAATGAAAACATAAGTTTGACTTGCTCAAGTTTTTAAACCCACATTTATTCCAACATCCATACAACGAGACAACAAGGAAACAAAATATTAAACCTAACATTATAACATATTAAACCTAACACATACACAAAAAATATATATATATATATATTTGGCAGAAACACCAAAATAAGAGTCATTTGGATTTTCGTAGAAAAACTACTAAGGATGCATTCTAATGCACTAAGACACTTGAGAGGGCAAAGTGTAAACTACTCACCCTGGAATGCATGAGCCCTGACATAAAAACACAAAGGGCCTAGGGCAAAAAAAGGGCAAGTGATAAGACAGGAAAAACCACCACCAAGAAACATCAGGACCCCCTCAAGGGGGCTCAAGGTACAGGCCTCTCCACAGAGTAGACCATCTCCCTTCACTCATCCTCTGTTTCTCCAGAGCCTTCACCTTAAACAGTTCCCTCAGGATGTCAGAAACCACCACCTCACAGGAAAGGACTTTATGCCTAATTGATATTTGGCACCGTGCACGTGTAGAATTTTACTATTGTGTTAACTAGAAATAAGGTGCTTAATTCAATACTCGCATGACTTTGAGACACCCCGTAAGCCCACCCCTGGAATCACATAGCTGAGAGGCAGAGGATAACCAACTTTCTGGACACCATTTTGTAAACTTCTACGTTAAAAGGACCATTAAGTAGGAAGTGGTCCATTGTTTCCTCAAGACCACTGCAGCTCTCCCGGGGACACATTCGGTCATTGCGGTGCCTACTTACATAAAGTTTTCCATGGAAGGAACGCCAAGCAATATCCCTAAACTTCGGGGGAACCCTGGGGGACACCACTAAAGAGAGCCCTATACTCAATATATTGCTTGGGCAGTCTTTTAAGACCAGTGGCTCATGGAAATAGGAAGACAAGACCCTTTGGTCGATGGCCCTCCTAGGTGAGGATCTAATTTTTTCCATTCCCACTTGCCACTTCCTCATGGCTTTCAGGGCTCCTGCCAAATATGAGGGGAGAGGACCTCGATGATTCCGCAGACTCTTTACCACGCCCCCCTTCATCCAAGACCCAAGAAATGGAGTGACCCAGCTCTTAAAAATCTCTACCCACAAAGGAGGCTTCTCTTTGAGGGGGTTTGCAAAGCTGTATTTAACAAACATGTTCACAAAGAACACGACAGGGTTGAGCATGCCCAACCCTCCTTCCTTCCTTTGCCGGTAGGCGACAGTCCTTTTGATTAGGTTCAGTTTGTTTCCCCAAAACAGCAGGAAAAACAAACTATTGATTCTTGCATAGTACTTCTCTGGCAAAAGGCACACAGTACTTACATACATAAAAAGCGGGACCAGGTAAGTCTTGATCAATGAAACACTTTCACTAAGAGTGTATGATCTCCCCTTCCACTGATCCACCCTGGAAGATGCAAATTCCACCCTAGACCCCCAATTTGTCTCAGCAAATTGCCTTGGTCAAAAGTGATTCCTAAGATCTTAATTTCAGGGGAAGGCTCAGGGAAGATTCCCGGGAGGTTGAAGGCAGGCTCGCCTTCTTTTCCCATCCAGAAAGCTTCACATTTGCTCCTGTTGATGAGGGAACCTGAAGCCTCAGAATAATCTTGTACCAGTTCCGCCACCTCAACTGCCTCGAGACTACCAGAGTAATGTCATCCGCATAGGCAGCTACCTTCAAGGAAACTCCCGGAGAGACAGGTACCCCCTGCAGCACGCTGCCATCAAACCTCTTGATCAGAGGATCTATGGTGAAAACGTAAAGCAGAGGGCTGAGCGGGCAACCCTGCCTAACTCCAGAAGAGACCCTAAAAGGTTCCTCCAACCAGCCATACACAAAGGGAAATGCTTTCAGCGCCTTCATACAAAACCATGAGCAAATTGATGAAACCCTCAGGAACACCGTATCTTCCAAGGACACTCCAGAAGAACTTGTGATTCACTCTATAAAAGGCCTTAGACTGGTCCAGTGACAAAAGGTATTTTCCACACTCACAAGACCTGCAATGTATTAGGGCCTCCCGGACTCCCAATACTGCGGAAAAGGTGGATCTACCCTTAACCGTGCAGTGCTGCGAGGGAGAAAGCACCAGGTGTGCTACCTCAAAGAGGCGATTGAACAATACCTTTGCCAAGATTTTCCTATCCGTATTGAGTAAAGCGATGGGGCGCCAGTTCTCAATACAGGAAGAATCTAACCCTTTTGACAGCAGAATCAAAGCAGAACGCCTCATGGAGGGTGGAAGGAGACCCTCCGAAAAAACCTCCACAAGACTAGGGGCCAGGACATCACAAAAGTACTTGTAGAACCCCACTGTGAGCCCAGGGGATTTCTTAATAGCAAGGCCTTCTATGGCTGCCCCCACCTCCTCCACGGTGATATCCCCTGTCAAAGAATCCCAGAATATCAGATCTTGCCTGAACAGGAGTCTGTTTAAAAACGTTGGATATGCTGGCCTGGCTGAGCTCTTTCTCAGACAAGAGGTCAGTATAAAAGCTCTTAACAACCGACAGGATACCTGCTGGAGATGTCTCCAGGGTCCCATAACTCCCCCGCAAACCGCTAATCGATTTGCGACGGAGTCCCTGCAACTTTGATAGGGATCCGGAGAATGGTGTAACCCATAATTCCTCTCGAAGTTCAGGGAGGCCAGCCGGTCATACTGGAACCTCCTCATCTGAAACTTTACCCTGGTGATCTCCCCAAAGTCACCACAATCAAACACCGGTCTATCCAACTTCCTCTTAGTTTTAAATAGGCATGAATTGTACTCTGTACCTTAATAAATCGTTTTAGGACATCGAAAGAGTAGTGCAGCTCCTCTTTTTGGTGATCTCCCACCATTCCGTCCTAATGCGGCAGACATCCTTCATGGACTAGTGATCCTGAAAGAAGGCCAAAAAAGACTGTTTAGTACATTCCTCATCAAGGATGGTCGAATTGAGGTGCCAGAAACCCTTACCTCTCGAGGGGGCCTCTGAAATATTCAAGGACATGACCACCAAACAGTGATCTGAGAACTCTACTGCCTTTACCTCAAGAGGAGCAGTAATAGAGTCCTTTTTACCAAAAAACCTATCTATCCTACTACTACTACTACTACCTCTATATAAAGTGTAACCCATGAGACCTGGAGATTGGCGAATGTGCACATCTACCACACCTGCCTCTCTAACTAAGCCATTCAAAAATACGCTGTCGTACCCCAACTTGCCAGCCTGGCCTCTCCTGTTCATTGGCCTAGCGATGGTTTTTTAATCTCCACCAAACACTACAGACTGGGCCGTAAGAAAAAAAGGGCTTTATTCTGGTAAACAATTCCTTCCTCTCAGCCGTCTTCTGAGGGCCAGAAAAATGTATTAGCTGCAGAGGCGAACTGTTTACCAGAACATCCAGCATGCAGCGTCCCTTCTCAATTCCAATCACCCGTTTGACCATTACCATATCTGTTTTAAAAAGAACAGCCACTCCACTGTAAGGCTCGGCGGCAAGAGACCAAAAGGACGGTCCACAGGACCAGTCCCCCTTGGCGCGATGGATCTTAGCCAAGGTGGTGAGCAGGGTCTCTCGCAAAAAGAAAATGTCTGCCTCAATTCGGGAGTGTTACGTGCACTTACAGACTTGATGGAGGCAACATTAATTGTTGCACATCTTATTGGAGGGGGCACAGATATTTACAAGGTGAATGAAGTTATGGGGGTTTTTCTTTTACCCTTCTTTACCCCCCTCACCTCATCATCGGACTCTTAGCTGAGAGGCCGGATGGTAACCGCTCAGCCTCCTGATTGTCTATAAAGATTAAGTCAGTGGAAGAAGAGGTTTCTCTAGCTAATTCTCTCTCCAGCCTCGCTACTTCTTCCTCCAGATTGTCCTCTCCTAGCACAGAGTAAGGGTTTTTAAGCGGAATGGACAATTTGAGAATGGGCTTATTCTTCTTGCTCCTCCCATTTCCCATCAACTCCACCCCTCCTTCTCGACAGTGGAGGACTTTCGGACTCTGGAAGCAGAGTTACCAACTGGGTGAGATATTTGGGCAATAGCCCCCCTTGACTTGGATCTGGTAACCCTGGCTTCGGGCTTATAAATAGGTCGAGAAATGAGCTTGGGTTTTGGTGACCCTGATATTTTTTTGGTCATCTCTGCTCTGGAAGCTTCCTGTGGAGTCACAGTGACAGGCTCCGCAGGCATGGTGGTACTCTCTTTTGCCCCAGAGAAATGCGAAGGGGAAACTTCACCAGCGTCCACTGCTTCCCCAGCAACTGCTACAACCTCAGAGCTCACCTCCTCGGAGACTACCATCTCCTCCACAAACTCTTGCACAACTTGCTGCCAAGAGATGGGGCAAGAGGTGTGAGTGTGCCCCATCTCACCGCAGAGGTTGCAACAGACACTGTTAGGGCAGTCTTTCGCATTGTGCCCCAGCTCATGGCATAGGGCACACTTCAGCTTGTCACAATACATTGAAAGATGACCCGCACTTCTAGCACTGACGCGGCTGGCCCGGGTAGAAGCTTTGTATCCTATACCTGCTGATAAAGGCAGAATTTGGGATGTGCTGGGTAACATTACGGACTGTATTCAGTTTAACACTGCCCTTCAAACCACCATCCCAAATTCTGCTGTAATCAAGGTTCTTAAACAGGTCGCTTTGGATGGAACCGTATCTCCCAAGCCAGTAGAGATGGCCGAACTTTAGAAAGTTCGGTCCGTTTTCGAACTTTCAAACTAAATGGAAAGTTCGAAAGTTTGAAAGTTCGAAAACGGACCTATTAAAGTCAATGGGAGTCAAATAGTTCGAAAAGTTCTAATGAAATACAATTAAAATATCAATGATAACTTAATGTAAATGGCTATGGGACCTGGGAAATGGTCTGGGGAACATGTTCAAATGGACACTTTACTTGCGTATTCGATGCTCGCGCCTAGATACCATGGACATTTTACTCGCGGATTCGATGCTTGCGTATAGATATAATAGGCATTTTACTCGCACATTCGAATGGTCGAACATTCAATATTTCTAGAAAGTCCAAAAATATTAAAAATCCGGGACGACAAACTCCCCAGGACTGGGCCCAGAAATAAAGGCAAAGATGTCCACTGCTTCAAACCCAACCTGGAGGAGTCTGTCAATGACCTGCTGCCTATCCAGAAAAAGGGCCCTCACCCACCCACTTCAAGTTCACCACATTCCTCCTACCCCCACCGCCATTGTACATGTTACCATACACAGATGTTTGCGCATTAGCAGGAACAGTCCTCCGCGTAGTAGATGGATTTACGCTGGCAGCGGACGCATATGATGTTGGTTTGGTCCCTGCAGGTAAAACTTGAGGCTGCTTAGTGGAAACAGATTGAACAACCTTTGCATAACTGGGACCAGATGATCCAGCAGATCTTACAGGGTAGACAGACACAGACTGGACAGGGGGAGCTTTGGACACAGACACTGGGGCTGACACAGAGGGAGATTGGGAGACAGACACAGCAGGAGCAGGTGAAAGGGAAACAGGTGCTGGGCCAGCAGGGACCGGGTGATCACAATTACCACCTATTGGTGGACCCTCCATCCCACTGGCCTCAGGCTCTGCCGCCATCTCTCCGGATGCAGGTGGAAACTCCAGCTCACACCGTCCCTTTAATGTCCCCATCATCTCAAGCTTTGGGATCAAAACTTCGCATGCACGTGACTTCCCCTTTGTACGTTTCCCCTTGGTGCTTCCCTTGGTTGAACCCTCTGCCACCGAGCTCACCGCCCCTTTAAGATCTTCCTGCACAGAGATGACTGCAGGGGATTGTATTTCCAGGTTGCTTGAGACTGTAACAAGGATATCGCTTGCATGATTAGCTGAGATGGGACACACCCCTGACAGGCCCCCTGCACTGCTTGGGATAGGAGACTCTCCTCCTCTGCTGCCATCATCCAGACACTCTACCTCCTTGACTGCAATGGCTGCACCTTCCTTACCCACTGCTTTACCCTTTACATTCCCAGTATTGGACTCACATGGTGGAACCAAGATGGCCGCCTCCTTCCTTGCAGCATGGCTCCTCTCACTCACCACCTCCAAGTTAGGAACAGCCAGGACAGGATCGGTTTCCTTACTGGTAACAGCACCGGCATTCACCATATCTCTACCTTTACTTGCAGAGGGGAGACCACACACGGAAGCCTCTGGAGCAGCGCCAGACACACAGGGATCCAAAATGGCCGCAGTCTTCAGTGTTTCCTCAGCGTCACGTGTCCTCTGCGCTGGAAGGTGAAACTGCAGGTGGAGACTTGCAGGGACTGTAAACAAACTTAGTAACTGTTACTGCCTTTCCTGTCCCTTTTCCTTCTCTTCTTGGCCCTTTCCTCCAGGTTCTCTTCCATAGAGATCTCATCCACGGAGAAGATTAACTTCTGTTCCTTTATTGGGGACTCAAAGTGGGAGATCTTCTTCAACAGCCCACGGGGTTCTGGCACATCCACAGCCCAGTCACGCTTCACTTCCTTTTGCCCAGGTGGGATTTTCGGGGATTCCAGCAGCTGGGATACCTTTCCAGACTCCCCAGGCACTTCCATCCCCACATGCACATTCCCTGGGGTTGTTTGCTCAGAAGTCGGTGGCAGACACACAGCTGAACTCTCCCCCCTGGACTGACCTTCCTTGTCCCTCTGGAAACGCTCTCTCACAGCGTAGGCCTCCCTCATGGGTCCAATGGTTTCTGAAAGAGTTCTCCTCCATGGTAAGGGCCTCAAACCTTTTCTCCAGAGAGTACAGCCCGGATCTTAGCTCTGTTTGTAGAAACGGCACGGTCATAAGAATCTTTCTTTTGCTTGATTCGTAGGCCCAAGATTTTTAACTTTTCTTTTACTGCCACATATTGCCCTCCACCAAGGCCTCTGCAAAGCCAGGATCCCCAGGCTCCAGTTGTTGTTTTGGGCCAGAGACCACAGCAGAAGGCCCAGGCCTTGGATCAGAAGAACTAGGGCTCTTGGAGGCCATTGCAGGCCCAGAACAGTAAACTCAAATCGTATACACAGGTAGGAAACTGTTGGAGGTTAGGAGCACACAGAAACACAACCTTCTCCCTCCAATACTATGTTACTATGTAACTGTTAGACAGATATTATGGGTAGGACGTAAAGGTTGGACTAAGTGGATGTATGTCTTTATACAACCTCCAATACTATGTTACTATGTAACTGTGAGACATACATTATGGATAGGGTATAAAGGTCAGACTAGATAAACATATGTCTTTATACAACCTCCAATACTATGTTACTATATAACTGTTAGACAGACATTATGGGTAGGGTGTAATGGTTAGACTAGATGGACATATGTCTTTATTAAACCTCCAATACTATGTTACTTTGTAACTTTTAGACAGACATTATGGGTTGGGCATAAAGGTTGGACTAGATGGACGTATGTCTTTATACAACCTCCAATACTATGTTACTATGTAACTGTCATACAGACATTATGGGTAGGGTATAAAGGTTGGACTAGATGGACATATGTCTTTATACAACCTCCAATACTATGTTACTATGTAACTGTTAGACAGACATTATGGGTAGGGTATGAAGGTTGGACTAGGTGGACATATGTCTTTATACAACCTCCAATACTATGTTACTATGTAACTATGTTACTATGTAACTGATAGACAGACATTATGGGTAGGTTATAAAGGTTAGACTTGATGGACGTATGTCTTTTTACAACCTCCAATACTATGTTACTATGTAACTGTTAGACAGACATTATGGGTAGGCAATAAAGGTTAGACTACATGGACTTATGTATATACAACCTCTAATACTATGTTACTATGTAGCTGTTAGACAGACATTATTGGTAGGGAATAAAGGTTAGACTAGATGGACGTATGTCTTTATACAACCTCCAATACTATGTTACTATGTAACTGTTAGACAGACATTATGGGTAGGGAATAAAGGTTAGACTAGATGGACTTATGTATATACAAACTCCAATACTATGTAACTGTTAGACAGACATTATTGGTAGGGAATAAAGGTTAGACTAGATGGACGTATGTCTTTATACAACCTCCAATACTATGTTACTATGTAACTGTTAGACAGACATTATGGGTAGGGTATAAAGGTTGGACTAGATGGACGTATGTCTTTATACAACTTCCAATACTATGTTACTATGTAACTGTTAGACAGACATTATGGGTAGGTTATAAAGGTTGGACTAGATGGATGTATATCTTTATACAACCTCCAATACTATGTTACTATGTAACTGTTATACAGACATTATTGGTAGGGTATAAAGGTTGGACTAGATGGACATATGTCTTTATACAACCTCCAATACTATGTTACTATGTAACTGTTAGACAGACATTATGGGTAGGGAATAAAGGTTGGACTAGATGGACATATGTCTTTATACAACCTCCAGTACTATGTTACTATATAACTGTTAGACAGACATAATGGGTAGGGAATAAAGGTTAGACTAGGTGGACATATGTCTTTATTTAACCTCATTGTTGATTTACGATCACTAGCATACATTTACAATCACTACCATTGATTTACAAGAACGATCATATCGGTGAAAAAAACAGTCATCACATTAATGACAGCATAAAGAAGACATAGGCAACACCATCGACATCGCCCAGTGTTGGCGACACCGGCTGAGAAGAAAAAAGACCTCGGTCGAAGTTGATGTTGGCGGTGTCACTAGCGGCCGCAGTGACATGGCCTGGTATCAGTGAAAGAAGACAAGCCCCAAGGGCTCTTCTACGAGCCAATGGGGTTCCTGGTTTTGAGCTGCAGGACCCCTAACGAAGGCACTTGTCAGTGCCGCAAAGGGGCACTTCTAAGTACCGGGGAGGGGGTCCTGGTACAAGCTGTGGAACCCCTCAAGCCCCAAAAGGCACTTGTCAATGCAACAAGGGCAATTCCAAGGGCCACAAGGTCACTTATAAGTGCCGTGGACGGGGTCCCAGTTTCGAACTGAGGGACCCCTTAAGCCCCAAAAGGCACTTCTAATGGCCACAATGGTCTTCTAAGGACCTGGGAGGGGCCCCAGGTTGAGCCATAGGACCCACGAACGTCCGGCAGCAGGACTTTCAAGGATTCTTGAAAATGGCCCACGAGAAACCGGAAGTAGCCTGTGTGTGCACTGCTTCCGCTATTTTACTGTTCTTCCCGCAGGGAAGTGTTTCCCAGGTCCCAGAGCCATTTACAGTGATTTACCACTGCTATTTTAACGATTGACTTTAATGGTGGATTTGCAGATTTTTGAATTTTCAGATTTTTTAGAAAATCCATGAATCCTCAAGCAGAACAGATTTTTGGAAGTTCGCCCATGTCTAGTGACAGCTGACAGCTGCCAACTAGAAGAACCAGGAAGCACAAAAAGGGGTAACAAGACATCAGGCAAAATTTCTGGTTAGTCTTACCCTTTCTTACAGATTTCTTTTGCAGTTTTGGAGGCGTGATTTATCTATATACATTTTTTTTTTTCATTTTAGGGGTTGACTTGGCCTTATAATTACCTTCACTTAATTACTATGTTACTATGTTACCAAGGGGTTCCGTGTCAGATCCCGGATCCCATCTCTAATCCTCACACTTGATCGAAACAGAAGAAGGAGAGTCATTTCCAGAGAACCTGAACTCCTCTAACCTTGTTACAGTTGACCAGAAATATACATACAAATGAAAGGACAAATCTGCTATTTATTTAGTAAAATAAAACTTTTCAAGTGGTAGCCGAGTTGACCCTTTTTGTTTGTATATACAAACAGTTGTGATAAAATTTGCCACCCATAAACTTCAATGCCTTTGTACAAATTACTGGCAAAAATGTGTATTAGGAGAGATGTTTGAAGATCAGTGCTGGCATTGAGATATTGCAATACAGTATATACTGAACAGTATCTAATGTCACTTTTTCAGGAACTCATTATAGGTGTTTTATATTCTTACCATAGCTGAACATTTATCCCCTTCCATTAGGGTTGCTCATTTCCATACACTTCCTGTTTATTGGGACAATTATAGCAAATTTGGGGTGTTTGGTAAAGATAAACAATCCTTCCGTAGTTTGGCTGTCAAAAACAAAAAAAAAACCCTTTTTGTTTGTATATACAAACAGTTGTGATAAAATTTGCCACCCATAAACTTCAATGCCTTTGTACAAATTACTGGCAAAAATGTGTATTAGGAGAGATGTTTGAAGATCAGTGCTGGCATTGAGATATTGCAATACAGTATATACTGAACAGTATCTAATGTCACTTTTTCAGGAACCCATTATAGGTGTTTTATATTCTTACCATAGCTGAACATTTATCCCCTTCCATTAGGGTTGCTCATTTCCATACACTTCCTGTTTATTGGGACAATTATAGCAAATTTGGGGTGTTTGGTAAAGATAAACAATCCTTCCGTAGTTTGGCTGTCAAAAACAAAAAAAAAAGAAATTCCATCAGTAGTTTCAACGCGGAATCCCAAAAGCATAACAAATCCCACATGCCACTGTCCTTTGGCAGGAAGTCAGCACCTACTCTTCAGTTTCCTGGAATTTGGGCAAGCACTGCAGGAGAACCATAAGGAGCACATATGTAGGGTAACACTTCACAGTGGGGCCTGAAGTGGGTTAAATTTTAGTTTGGGGGGTGGGCATGCCCTTTAATATACTAACTCGGGGGGTGGGCATGCCCTTTAATATACTAACTTACACAGTATGTGACATGGCCAGGTGGAATAACCTCTAGCCATAATCTCTCAAAACCTTCAAACAACCATTATGTATGTGACTCTCCCCATTTCAGTGTTGTGGCCTAGGTGGAGAGGTGTTTATCCAAAAGAAGCAGCAATGGAGCTGCCCAACCCAGATGCAAATACTACAATTATTCTTTAGTAAAACAGAAATGTTATTGGAGATTCCATGGCAAAAGATAATGATACCTGATATGTTTCGTGTGTATTCCATACTTCATCACATGCGTGACTGCATCATTATTTTATGATTACATTCTAATATGCCACACCTGAGCAAATGAACATTAGGATTTGAGTGGTATTCAACCAATAGAGTATTCTACATCCAATAAAGCCTTGGAATTTCATGCTTGCAATACCATGCCTTTTTAATTCTACCCAAATATGTCTTGAACTACTTTCTCTCTAATTTAATACCAGCTAAATTACAGTGCTCACATTTATATTATCTGTGCGGATACAAAATGGAATTTTGTGCTCTACACACCACGTTGCTTAAATTCTAGCAGATTTGTGTGTGCACAATACTTTAACCTGTGTCCTCCAAGTTTTGTCCGTGCAGCTTAGAGAGAGACATTGTTTTAAAACAAAACTCCTGACTGGGTCCCTTTAACTTTAACTTACCTGTCAGCATCTCCCTGCACTGTACAATGAATGGACCATGACAGTAATAATAGTAGATTCTGCCCCTCTAGATAAAATGATAGAAATATTACCTGAATTTAAACTCTTCTTTTTCTAGCAGAAAACCAGAAGAAAAATCTGAAGACATATTCATATCTTTCTTATAGGCCTCTGTACAAATAAAGTATCCATTCATGGTGATGTCATATACAGTCACGGTGATTTCATATATGCTATTGTTACAGTAGAACCATTAGTTACTTACCAAGATTGTACACACATAGTTAATAAAAGTCCTAAGTGGTTAAAGAAACCAAATCTTATATAGGCTCTTGTAATTGTTAGAGGCTTTACAAAGAACCTTTGAGAATGTAGGGAAATCACACATGGGAAATCATGTCCAGTGAGAATTAATTTATTTTGGAACTTGTTTGTTTGAGGAAATTAAGAACTAACAACATGAAAACATATTTCCAGTCAATTACTATATCTGATAATAATAACAGGAAAGCCTAGTTAATGAGCTAATTATGTTTTTCTGTTTATCAGTTTGTTATCAGTAACGTGTGGGAATTCTGTTTATTAATGTAGCAATGATGGAATTGCTCTGGTGTTTGCATTGTATCTGTTGCTCATTCTCCCCTCTACTGGCTCTACTTCTAACATTAAAGTGCAACTGTCTTACCAAAATAACGTCAAGTTAATCTGCAGAAAGTGCCTTCCTGAGTATTATTGTCATTCACTTTAATTATTTTTTAAAAAAAGTAATTCAATACATTTTCATTTTCTGTATCATTTGGAGATAGCATCACATGGCCAGACCCTCTACTATTCCTGGAGGCCCAGGGTCTCAGCTGTCTGTTGGTAGACATGTTTATACTCTGATCCTGATCAAACCAGCACAGCTAAATACAGTATAAGCTAAACAAGCTCTTAGGAGGCCATACATTAGGCCGATTTTATGTACAATTCGACATACAATCAGACATTTCCATCGATTGGCCGAAAAATTGTACATTTTCCCATTCTTATCATGCGACATTAGATCGTAAAATCGATCGTAATTACGATCGGAAAAGTCGATTGGTAAAATGATTGTAGTGTTTTCTGAAGTTTCGATTAAATGTAAATGTAATATAACCTCACAATGGACGACATTCGACATTAACCACAAAACAAATTGAATGTCGAACAATATTTTTTGTACATCTACGTACAATTAACATTGTACATCTGTCTATCAAAGTATCGGTCGGTTTAAGATCATAATTACGATCGTAATAGTGTATGGTCACCTTTAGTCTTGAACAGTTGTTTTCACTGTAAAAATCTTACAGTGAAAGGGCCACTTCAATGTGTTTGCTCCTTGACCAAAAGGCCCCAGTCTTCCCTTGTTTGCTCTTAAAACTGATGACAAAATTTCATCACAAAAGTAATAAAATTTCAGTGCTGAAACCAAAAATTCACAATTCTGATTTATTTTTAAACTTTAATTGTCTAAACCATGGATTTTAAAGCAGAATTTTTTTTTTTGGCAACAATATCTCAGTGTAGCAGAAACTCTGTGTGAGCTGGTAATTTCTTAAGTATCGGCACCATTAGCATACTGCACCTGAGGCTGTATAAACTGTATAAACTATGAGCTATTTCGAAATGACCCTCAATGCCAGTTATTTTAGGTGTACCATGGTTAAGTAAACACAACCCAGTAATTCATTTGGAAGCATGCCGGTTAGTGAAATTGGGGTTTAATTGCTTTAAATTTAGTGTAACTTTGCAACTTGCTAATGTTTTTGTGGAAGGAATTCCTTCAGGGCATTATGAAAATGTACTAGATTTCATTTATGACATTTTGGCAAGTATAGTATAGTATAGTATAGTACTTGAGGTTGAATAAAGACATACGTCCATCCAGTCCAACCCATCTAGCAATATCCCTTAATTTCCTTAACTGTTGATCTAGAGGAAGGCAAAAAACCCACCAAATTTATGAAGGGGGAAAAAATTCCTTCCTGACTCCAAGTGGCAATCGGAAATTTCCCTGGATCAACTCTACTTTATGTATCAATACCAGTAACTTGCAACATTCCTTGTTTGCAGAAACTCATCCAGCTTTTTTTTTAAACTGACCAATGAACCTGCCATAACAACGTCCAATGGAAAACAATTCCATAGCTTTACCGTTCTCACAGTGAAAAACCCTT
>JAACNH010004916.1:6865-22271 GCA_019447015.1 Hymenochirus boettgeri | reverse complement strand
GTATGAGGGGTAGAAGTGTCCAGGTCCAGATTGTAACCTTACAGTCTAGAGGAGATGGGGATGAGACATAAGGTGAAGCAGATCAGTAACTGTAACTAGGTTGTCAGTGGATTATAACTAGCAGGTCTGCGATGGGTCAGTCAGAGGGGTAGAAGTGTCCAGGCACAGATTGTAACCTTAGAGTCTAGAGGAGATGGGGATATGACATAAGGTGAAGCAGATCAGTAGCTGTAACTAAGTTGTCAGTGGGTTATAACTAATCGGTCTGTGATGGGTCAGTAAGAGGGGTAGAAGTGTCCAAGCTCAGATTGTAACCTTGCCTGAAGAGGTGAGTTTTGAGGTTGTGTTTGAGGATATAAAGTGATGGCGAGTGACGTATAAGCAAGGAAGAGAGTTCCAGAGCAGAAGGGCAGCACGAGAAAAGTCCTGTATACGGGCGTGGGAGGAGGTGATTAGAGCGGATGAGAGGAGAAGATCATTAGCAGTCGGAGGTTACGCCTTGGGTAGTATCTGTTTATCAGATCAGAGATGTATGTGGGGGGACTGTACTGGAGAGAGCCTTGTAGGATAAGGTTAGCAGCTTAAATTGAATCCTTTGGGTGATGGGAAGCCAGTGGAGAGATTGACAGAAAGGGGCAGCGTGTAAGAAGCGGGAAGAGAGGTGAATGAGCCTGGCAGCAGAATTAACGATTGATTGAAGGGGCGCCAGTCGGTTGCTTGGTAGACCGCACAGGAGGGTGTTACAGTAGTCCAGACGAGAGATGATAAGGGCGTGAACTAGAATTTTGGTAGCGTTCTGTGAAAGGAAGGGACGGATGCATGAGATGTTTTTGAGCTTTAAAGGGCATGTCCACCCCAAAATTTAACTTTTGATATGTGGTAGGGCATGCTCCCCCAGCCCCAACCGCATTAATATAATTGTTAGAAAGTCCCCCGATTCTTACTTACCTGCCCTCTCTCCCCTGCTGCAGTGTTCAGGCCCTCTGCTTGCATGGAATTGAAAGCAGGGGGCGGGACCGGCAGCCGCGTCCGTGATTGGCTGAGAGGCAGGGAGGGCTGCACTGAGCATGCCTCAACCTTGATGAGGTTGAGGAAGTCTCAGGCACAGCATGAGTCACACACTTTGGAGGGGCACAGCAGGGGAACTATTTTGAGCAGGAATGTAAGGTAAGGATTGTTTTAAACTACTTGATGTGGCCAGTAAGGGGTTAAATTTTAGTTTTGGGGGTGGACATGCCCTTTAAGCGTCAGGAGTTGGACAGGGTATTAATGCAGTGTTAAAAGGAAAGTTCCGAGTCAAAGGTTACTCCCAGGCATCGCACGTGAGATGTTGGGGAGATTAGCATGTCATTGATGTGGATAGTAATGTTAGGTACGGGGGTTGATCGAGAGGGTGGGAAAATGGCAACTTCGGTCTTATCCATGTTGAGTTTGAGGAAGCGGGTGGACATAAAAGCAGAGATGGCATTTGGGCAGTCAGGGACCCGCGATGTCAGAGTAACGAGGTCAGGGGCGGAGATGTAAATTTGGGTATCATCAGCATACAGGTGGTATTGGAATCCAAAGTTACTAATGATCTGCTTAATGCCAAATCTAAAGGCCACTATTGCCCCTTGAAATTCATTATTTAATTAATTAGAGAGAGTAGGGGAGTAGGGTGCAACAATTACTGAGCTTATTGGAGGAGAGCCAGGGACAGAAACTCTTATGTAATGGTTATGTTAGTCTGTCACTTGGCTTCTCCAGAGATCATCAGAGAGTCTGGAGCATGTAAAATGATTTGTTTTTCTAATTGATAGTATACCTGGCTTTATTGTTTATGGTTGGATGGCTGTGAAAAGTTGGGTTGGTGGAGAGGTTTTGGGGGGTTTCCTACAAAATACTAAATTTTGTTTGGGGGATGGACATACCCTTTAAGGGATGTTTGCGTGTCCTTTGACATGTTATATTGTATGGCCTATTTATTTATTTATTTGTACACAGGATTCCAAAACTGCACTGCATATTCCAAATGAGGCCTTGCCAATGCAGGTACAGGGGTTAGAAAGTAAGGCTGCCCGGTCGTCAGATAGTATGAATAGGGGGAATCCCTTTTTATTAGTGCAAAGATACAAACAACATACAACGTTTCGGTGCAAAGTCCTTTATCAAGGAAACGTTGTGTGTTGTTTGTATCTTTGCACTAATAAAAAGGGATTCCCCCTATTCATACTATCTGACGACTGGACAGCCTTACTTTTAAGGATACCCTACTCTGTTTATGTTGCTTGTAGGTACAGGGGTCACAGCAGTCGCAATCGTGACCGGGCCCATGTACCTGGAGGGCCCGCAACATATGCAACCTAAATGCATTGCTGCATATTATAGTTACCTAGTATAGCTAGCTGCTTCCTGCACCCACCTGCTTCTTTTGCGGCGTGTCCATGCGCAGCTCCTCTACCTCTATCAGTAGGAAAACAAACAGTCCTTCATTTTCCCAGGATGCACCACATACTGGGAATGTTCCTAACAGTAATTTCTACTGATTGGTTGTTGGATGGGTCAAAGATGCTCAGATCTCTAATGAGCAACTGAATCAACCCAGGTGCTGGGTCAAGGGCAAGACCATAACGGTCTCTACTAGGGGTCCTGCAAACAGGAATTCAGTTTTTCATATGCCGTTATTTATACACAGACAAAAAACAGGAATTCAGTTTTTCATATGCCGTTATTTATACACAGACAAAATGCTGAATTGACAGATAAAGGTTATTGAAATGAAAAAACACTGCTCTTTTTCCTGAAAAGCATATGTATTTGCACACAATGATTGGTAGGCGGGATCTGGCTGGTACTTTAGGGTTGATTGGCTACCGTGGGTTTTTCACTAGCTGGCTGGTACTTTAGGGTTGATTGGCTACCGTGGGTTTTTCACTAGTTTGGGTAACAGCGCCCCTTATAGCAGTATTATTATATCATTATTAACATTATATTATTTTATATATTATTATTTATATATTATTAGCCAAGTTACAGAGCCAGTAATGTAAAATATCATGAATATATATAATTAACTGTCCCATGGACGTAACGTATCTGGCTCTGACCTTACAAGACAATGGCGATGTCTCCAATTAAAGTGACGATGACTAAAAACTGAACTTACTGCTTTAAAAACTTTATTAACACCATCTCTCTGCTAACAGTCCCATCGTTCTGCTCATCATCGCTGGAAGATCAATTACGGCATTTATTTCCAACATGTTGGATGAAGAGGCTCCCAAATACATGAAGAATGCCAGGATACAGATATACGGCAATGACACATGTGTGACTACTAACTGTCAGCACAATGACTTGTAAGTCCCAGTTTGTACTTTCACTGCTGTAGTAGGGAATGGGCCGTCGGAGGGTTGGATATTATCCCACCTTCCAATGAAGGGGAGGTTGGAAGTTCCCATTATAAATTGATATAAAAGAACTAATTCTGATCTCTCATATTATTTCTAGCTTGATCTTTGGGATTGTTATATGTGTCAGCGCTGCTCTGGGGCCTACAGTCGGTGCAGGACTCAGCTGGCTTTTCAACAAGATCATTCCCCAGCCAGATCTGTGGGTGTGCGGCGCTGGACTCATCGTATCAGGCTGGTCCCTTCTTTTGTTCCTGTGGCTCGCATACCACAACCTGATCGTTACCTACGTGAGTATCACACACAGATCTTATTCTTTCAGTGATAAAACGATTTCCCACAATAATCATTTAAACTCAATGTGTTCATGTGGGGTCCATTGTATTTATGAGCCTAAACAGGGATAATTAAACACAAATCTAAGGCTGGGCACACACGGGCAGATTTTTCGGCCCAATCAACCGATACTTCCATGCATTGGGCGTTTGGGACGAAAAATCTGTGCCGCTTTCGGCCGCCGCCACACGGACGAACGGGCGATATCGGACGTGCCGGTAAATCACGGGCGATTGTGCGGTTTCCTATGAGACCACGATCAGTCACACAAACTGTTGGTTTGTTCAGACGGTTGGAAAAGAGGAGATATAGGCTCATCCCTAGGACCTTTCACAATTGGCTTCAGGCCTTCGTAATATTTGCCAGCGTAGTGGGTGAAAAAGAAGGCTTCAGGCCTTCGTAATATTTGCCAGCGTAGTGGGTGAAAAAGAAAAAGAAGGAATGGGTATTGGTAAAAAGGTCCTTTCAGGACGAGTGCTTTCTGGTTCGGGAACGGGATATACTAATGTCATGGATAAGTGGTATGTATGCTGAAGGAACGTCCATAGCCAGCCTAAACAGCAGAATGGCAGGCCTATCGTTTGGGCTGAGAATGGTAGGTATGAGAGACCGGCAGGCCTATCGTTTGGGCTGAGAATGGTAGGTATGAGAGACCCAACAAAAGAAGCAATAGTGCAACAGGCACTAAAGGGTTATAGAAGGAAAGGAGTGGTTCAAGACTCGAGACGGCCGATATCATTTGCATTGTTGCAGTCCCTGATTTCAACCCTTGGCACGGTGTGCCACTCGGAATATGAAAGAAGGTTGTTCCAGGTAGTGTCTCACTGGCCTTTTTCGATGTGTTAAGGATTAGTGAGTTGGTGAGCCCCAGTAAATAAAAAGATAGCGGGCTCCGGGTGGAGGATGTTACTGAGACAAGGGAAGACCTGCGAGTGGATATTCACTGGTCTAAAACGGATCAAGCAGGGAAGGGTACTACCATCTTTTATGGACCCTAGAAGGGGAATCTTCTTGCCCAGTGGGCAGTTTCCATCAGTAAATAGCGGTAAGAGCAAAGCAAGCGGGTCCATTGCTTATTCACTAGGGGGGTTCACTCCTATCGCAATTTTAGTTTAGGGCGGTATTGCGAAAATGCTTAGAGACAGTGGGACTACAACCAAAGGAGTACAGGTCCCACTCATTCAGGATAGGAGCTGCTACAGAAGCAGCCCGATGGGGATTGGGAACCAGCATAATCAAAAAGATAGGGAGATGGGAATCCAAACGATTCAAGTCTTATCTCAGGCCAGGCAAGGTAGAAGTATAAAAAAAAAAGTTTTTTGTTTTATTCAAAATACCCCAGTTGATTAATTTATTTAAATTTCAGAGCCAGTGACCATGTGGATTTACGGTCAACTCATATATCTATTACGCGGCTAGATGGGCGGCTGTTCGACCAAGAGGCAGGCAACTGGGATTCGATGAGAAGGTCCTGATGGTCAGATGGCTGGCAAAACGTGGTTTAGTATGGAAAAGGTTTTTGTCGGAGGTCATGGAATACGCTACGGTGCAGGGCCCACCAGAGATTCGTCTGATCCACCTGGAGGGGGAGAACGATGTTGGATCCATCACCCATGAGGACCCTAATAAAGAAATAAATTGTGACCTGTTAAGGTTTTGGTCGTCTTTTCTGGGGGTCTTGCTGGTGTTGTATGTGGTTTTATTGGAAAAAGGTAAGGGTGGCAGAGGGGAGTTTTTATAGGACTGCCATGTAAGCTCTTTGGGGCAGGGCCTTATGTGAATGGATTAAAGAAATGGAAAGTAATGAATTGTACAATTGTGTTACAGTAGAATAATAATAGAATAACTTAAATTAATGTAACCTTTATAATGAAATAAAACACATTTTACTGTATATCAGTTTGTGTGTGTGTGTATATTGTATTGTATATGTATACAATAAAGCAATGCGGACCACCCGCCTGATGGTGGCAGTCATAGCTATAGAACTCTATTAGTGTGGTGTACCTGTGCACATGGGGGTCTGCAGCAGAGATGTCTTGTCTCGGGTGGTGCCACCCTAGAAATGCCCCGACATGTAAGCGTGAGAGGAACATATTACAGGACAACACAAGCAGTGTGATACATTTTACACTTTTATACTTTCCAATGAAGACGTTGCAGTGAAAGATGATAAAAGACACATTTACCCTTTTCCACATTCCATTAAAAGTACATGGTAAATCTCACACTTTCCCTTTGAAACACTGCACTGAGTATTCCCCTATTTTATTGATTAGCTCATTGTTACAGTCATTCACGTGGCCCCACACGTCCTCATCATTATTGGATCCCTGTACTTTAGTAATGGTACATGATGTAAAACACCCACCAATAACCACTCATTGGGGTAGATAGCATAGGGGTAAGCAAGGTGTAAATGGGAGAACGGAGGGAGGAAAGTGGGCAGGGGATAGCATAAAGGATAGAGAGGCTTGTGTATTACAGTTCATACATAAATTACGGGTTCATAATCTAAAATGTATGTTTGCAAATGCAAGAAGCCTGGCTGAAAAAATGGAAGAATTGGAATGGTTTTGACTGAAAAGTATAATGTAATAGGTAAGCAGAAGCATGGTTAACATTCTCATGACGGCCGTATATGTTTAGGTATGATAGAGAAAATAGGAATGGGGACGGGTATTTTTTTGTTAAACAATCATTGAAGCCAAATTTAAAAGACAAGATAACTGAATATGAATGTAAACCAAAACATAAACCAATGTGAATGTCAAAGTTTAGAATAAACATTTTTTAATAATACATTGGATGCTGTTCCAGTTTCCAGAATAGATATGTTTTGCATTTTAGGAGCTGGAAAAACTTCCATCATTTCTTTCAAAACATTCGGAGAGGGATCTCTGAGTGAGAGTATCCTGTTAATGTACAGACGCCGCAACAATTCTCATTAGACTCTGTCCAGAACAGCTTCCAATACCATGCCTAGTGCCAGAGTGCTGATGATCCCTGGGCCTTTCTCTGGAGAATGAGAGTGACAGGCTCGCATAACCATTACATGCACCAGGGTTCTGTAATAAGATTATTAATTAATGCTATGTAATGGAATGAGGTGCCCAGTCTTTATAATTAATACATTGTTTCATCCAGGCACCACATCTCCCATGTTACAGTATATCCTATATAGTAATGTACAGTATGTAAAATATATCAAGCACACTGTAAGGAATATGCAGTTAGTTTTTTTTCCACAAGATGGCTCAATGGGTAAAACTCCTGGGATTTCCTGTCGTAAAGTTTTAGTACAGCTCCTGCTAGTCTGGACAAGATAAAGTTGTGTTTGTCCTGTGGGGAGGATGTGCTGTGTGGTTACTTGGTAAAACTGGGTACATACTTGGCAGATTTTGTAAAGGTAACAGACATGATCGGCAAGATTCTGTCTGTCATTTTTCACTCAGGCTACACACAGTTCCGAGACTTCTCCCTATACACAGCATATACACATCATAAAATGCTCAGGACGTGTGTTTTCCTCAGCCGCAGTCTGCCCTATATGGAGTCTATTGCGGGCAAGGGAAATTTTCCCTCTTTTCTGATGAGCGATCGGCCAATGGGAACCGATAAAGCCTTGATACCGACGGTATTAGGGCTTCATGGTACTGTTGTACCTAGCTTAAGTGGAATTTCTTTGTTATCCCATTGTAATGAATATCTCTGTAATGGATACATTGCATTTTTGCTGTCGATAAAAAAAAATTTTGCAAGTTCTACATATTATTTTAAAGGGCATGTCTACCCCCAAATCTAAAATTTGCCCAAGTGCTGGCCCCTCTGTATGGTTTTTAAAAATCCTTACCTTACGGTCTGCTCCTTATGGTTCTCCTGCAGTCCATGTGTAAACTCCAGAAACTGAAGAGTAGTCTTCCTGTCCAAAGTCTCTGTCTTCTGCTGTCATGCCTCCGGGAGGGATGGTGACATGCGCAGGGGACCCTTCCTCCCTCCCTCCCTCACTCCGGATCACATCTGGCTGCCCTTCCTCCTACCTTTCAGTATAATGCTCCTTCGTCTTGCCCACCCCCAACGGCCGTGTTAATACTAAAAAAAAGTTTCCGATTCATACTTACTGCCCTTCGCTCCCACGCCTATCTTCACAGTTGGCAGCCACGTCTGTGGCCAATATAGACATAGCTACGGTCCGGCCCCTCTCTTTTTTTTCCGGTGAGCCAAGAGGGGAGAAGATAGCCGCGGGAGTGAAGGGGCTGTTAGTAACTATCGGAAAGTTTTTTTTAGTATGGGGGTGGGCAATCCTAACGATCATTACATTAAAAGTTAATATTTTGGGTGGACATTCCCTTTAATATATAAAATGTATTATGTAATATTACTGGTTAAAAACCAGTATGCTGGATCTACATTTGCCATGTGCTACTGTGCCCCAAGCTACAGAATGATGGTCTGTAGATTGACAGTTTTTCTGCTACAATGATTACCCTTTTGATGATATGACAGTAATTTACTAGATATATCACCAGAAGACTGGATACCATGGGGTGGAAATAAATAAATATATAATATATAATAATAACAATGAGATCTCAGTGATGGGATATGGGATCCATTTTTTTATTAGTGATGTCAAAAGGTTATTGGTCCTTGGCTCTTTATTAAATATTAAATCATAAACTTATGAACAAATACTAATACTAGCATATTTACAAATACATGTAATGGATATACTGTATAGAATAGCTTTTGTTTGGAGGTACCCGTATCTATACTTTCCTAATTAAAATGTTCAAAACATGATACCTAAAAGTATATTTTCCTACATCTTTCTAAAAGGTTTCTAGATTAGATTAATAATAACGAGGACCTGTCATATATGAAATTGGTTTTGAGCAGGCTGGGCCCGAGATTTGCAGGAGGTGCATGCCAAATATTCCGTAACAAACCTTTCATGTATATATCCCATGATTAGAGTGGGGGATTTATCTCTTACTCTTAGCTTTAACTCTTTCTTCTCTCTAGAAAGATTTTACTTAAAGGAGAACTAAACCCAAATTTTTATACTCCATAATGTGAAAACAACCCCCCTAAAAACACCAATAAGCTATAAAATAACACTTCACACAATTGTATTAAAGTAAATGTAAGCGTCTTAAAAGTTACTCCCTATGTTGGGGGTGTCTAAATGTCTTTAAAAAGTATTTCTGTTATATTCAATTAGATCAACTGGACTTGGCGTTTAGTTCTTGAAGACGTTTCGCTAGTCACCGACTGGATCTCTCAATTCAGAATGACTTGTACAAGAATCTGTGGCAATTATGTACCCTGGAAAATCCCAATTAGCATATCACAGCCAAGTGTTAAGGGTGTGATTGGATAGTGGCTAAGAGGTGTTATAGGAACGTCCAGGGTAAGGTGTAAATTCATTTTGTGATCTCAAAGTGTTTGTCTGAATGAACGGGCTGGGCGGTTCTATATAGATTGGACATTTGTCTTATGAGAGATTGAACATCTGCCTAATGTCTTTACGTAGTGTATGGCCACCTATAGATTGCAAGCTCTTTGGGACAGAGTCTGATAAAAACAGATAACTAAATGGTTCAGCACTATATAAGAAAGTACATTTTGGTATAAAAAAAAATAACATGGTTATAACTTTTCAAAGAGTGACCTCTACTGGTGACACTAAAAAGCATCATCAAGTAACATTACCATCTAACAGACAGAGATGAAATTACAAATTCCTTAAATAGCAGAGAAACCCCTCATACCCCAGATCCCTCATACCCCAGATCTCATTACTCATAGCCATCACAGATCTATTTGCAGATCCAAGCAGATTATTAGCAAAGAGCATCTTAATAGGGCAATGTGGTCAGCGCACAGATTCTCTTCTTCTTACCCTTCAAAGTTTTTGCTGGCATCCCATTACCATGCATATATAAAAAACCTTTTTTTTTAAATCTAATTATAGTTAAAGGGCAATTCCACATACCCCCACCAAACTGCTAGATCCTCACCTCTGACTGTCTGTGACATGAACAATGGGAAATGCTTTCTGCATGAAGTGCTTCTTCCCATTGGCCAGATAGCAGACCCTGACTCCATAAAAGTTATGAAGTGCTTCTTCCCATTGGCCAGATGCAGACCCTGACTCCATAAACGTCATGAAGTACTTCTTCCCATTGCCAGATAGCAGACCCTGACTCCATAAAAGTCATGAAGTGCTTCTTCCCATTGGCCAGATAGCAGACCCTGACTCCATAAAAATCAGGTAAAATAAAAGGTTGCTTCCTCCACCTTTAAAATGAGCCAAATGTTACCTTCTGAGTGCAGTCTGTCGAATATGATGGTAAAGTTTATGTTTATTGCTTCCGTTAAGCCCCTGTCCAGGAACAAGTCCACATTGATTGACAGCATATTGTACATAATCAAAGATGGTGCAATGGGTCATATTTATATAGGCGTGGCATTGCTCTTTAGCCATACCGTGCCTTTTAACGGTAACCGATTGTTAAATTTCAACCGGTTTAGTGATTGTTACTTTATGATTGTTATCATGAATTAACTATAATGATTTTTAATTACCAATAACGATCGTAAATTACCAATAACGTGATCGTAGATTTATGATCACCAAAGAATAAAGAATACCATTACGTAGTTTACTACTGAATGGTATTCTATGACCAGATGTTATTAAAGGAACGTTAGGTGCAAATGTACAGCTGCAGTATTTATATATTATGGACGCTGTCGTAATATGTATGTAATATATATATATATATATATATATATATATTATATATATATTATATATATATTATATATATATTATGGCCCATTGTGCCTCAAATACACCCCAAAAATATTAATGCTGTCTAAGTGGGGTCTTGGCTTAAATGCAATCTCCAAAAATCTCCAAAAGGTCCTGTCCTCTTCTGTCTATAATAATGACCCAGGTCAACTGGTACACTACACAATGACCTTCCAGGAGATCAGAGGACACAGCAGCTATTATCTCTGGACACAATATCAGTTTGTATTGCCATTTTATACTTTAGCTTTAAAAAGTGATCCCACGTTTTACTTTCTGCTTCTTCTCATTCTATCAATGGGGCCTCTGTAGAATGTTCTTCGATTGGAATTGCCATGGTTGGGAAACCGAAAGACGGAACGTGATAGAGTTTCGATTTCTTCATATAATATCTATTGTTTCATCACTGTATCTGGGTGAAGGTGAATTGAATTTTAATAGATTCAATGGAAATTCCTCATAGATTAAACCGCCTTGATAAGAGCCATTAATGGAAAAAACCTTGAAAGCAGTGCCTGCTGGGCCGATAAAGAGGAAGCCATCTTAATAATTACCAAACTGGAATCAGCTGCCTGACCTACAAACTCTTCTAGTAATGGGGAAAATAACCGAATAATAGAATGAGAAATCAGGATATAAGTTGACATTAAGCAATGTGAATGGAGGACTAGTAAGCAAATACAGTTTGGGTGAGTGGGGAGCAAACCATTGCCATTAGGAATTTCTGAGTAATAATTTGGCTTGAAAAAGCAAAATTCCTGTTCTTTCTATTTCTTCTCTCCGTTTTCTTCTTCCCCTTTTTTGACCGTACCTCCTCCCACAGTTTTTGAGCTAGAGACATGAAATTCGGTACAGATGTGCGGGGCATATAGGAGAAGAGTGCGATCTCTTACTAAGGAATCCGCGGAAGCGTTAGGCAATATCTGCGAATTTAGGACATTTTTTCCCATAGACTATAATGGTAACAATCATCAAATGAGGATATTTCAAAACAGTTTGTTTCATGGTCATAAATACAAATGGTGATACCCCCAACCCCCCACACAGACCCAGGTACACCCACCTACTCATCTACTTATCCATTACTGTGGCAGTCATACTTAAAGGGTAAAAAACGAATTTAGATTTATCCTCAATAAAGATAGTTTTATGGTTGTAAACAAAAAAAACATACCCACAACTTCATATGGGTACACACACCTACTGACCTACCCTTCCATTCCTGTGGCAGCCATAGTTAAATGGCAAATCAAGTAAAAAAAAAAGAATATAGATTTATCCTCAATAAAAGATAGTTGTATGGTTGTAAACACAAAAAAGACATACCCCCCTCAACCAGACCCAGGTACACACACCTACTAATCTACTTATCCATTACTGTGGCAGCCATACTTAAAGGGTAACTAAAGACAAAAAAAACAAATTTAGATTTATCTTCAATAAAAGATAGTTTTATGGTTGTAAACACAAAAAAAAGACATACCCCTCAACCAGACCCAGGTACACACACCTACTGATCTACTAATTCATTACTGTGGCAGCCTACTTAAAGGGTAACTAAAAACAACAGTAATTGCTTGTGAAGGTTCTCATTCATCCAGGTAATGTATATCTGTTGTATAATTAGATCAACTGGACTTAAAGTTTAGTTCTTGAAGACGTTTCGCTAGTCATCCGACTGGCTTCCTCAATTCAGAATGACTTGAATACAAGAATCTGTGGCAATTATGTACCCTAGAAAATCCCAATTAGCATATCGCAGCCAAGTGTTAGGGCGTGATTGGATAGTGGCTAAGAGGTGTTATAGGAACGTCCAGGGTAAGGTGTCAAACAGCATTGTCTGGCAGACAGTTGGTGTCGAGCCCCCCACCTCTATTTAGGCTTGGTTTCTTTTATTTTCACTAAATGGCCTCCTTGACACCTCTCTTGAACCAGTCACCTTCCTTTGCCAATATTTTAACATACAATCTTCAAAGGTATGTCCTTTTTCTTTAAGAGTAGGTACACGGCTTAGTCCTGACCCGAGGAATTGGCTCTTCTGTGCTGGCCATACGTTGATGCAGTTGCTGTTTGGTCTCCCCCACAATACAAATCAGAGCATTCTTCACTGACTGCACTGCGTATATGATGTCGCTTATCTGTGTTTCAGAATTGGGTCTTTCGGGTGTACCAATTGCTGCCTCTGTGTGTTGATTGTTTTATTGCAGACGGGATACAGTTTTTTGAAAATTCTTCTTAATTTCTCAGAGACCCCTCAGTTGTCAGTGGGTTATAACTAGTCGGTCTGTGATGGGTCAGTAAGATGGGTAGAAGTGTCCAGGTCCAGATTGTAACCTTACAGTCTAGAGGAGATGGGGATGAGACATAAGGTGAAGCAGATCAGTAGCTGTAACTAAGTTGTCAGTGGATTATAACTAGTCGGTCTGTGATGGGTCAGTAAGAGGGGTAGAAGTGTCCAGGTCCAGATTGTAACCTTACAGTCTAGAGGAGATGGGGATGAGACATAAGGTGAAGCAGATCAGTAGCTGTAACTAAGTTGTCAGTGGATTATAACTACAGTGTTCTCCCCAGAATGTTTTTCCAGCCAGGTGGCATGAAAAAGTAGCCGGGTGGGGTGGGATGGGAAATTTGGTGGTGGGGAAAAATGTGCACTCATGCTCATTATATAGGTCAGGAATGTCTAACTTTCGTCCCACTAGATGTTTAAAAACTATAACTCCCAGCATTCCATGGTTGTAGAATGCAGGGGGTTGTCGTTCGGCAACATCCGCAGGGGGTTGTCGTTCGGCAAAATCTGAAGGTAACCCAGATGTGATATAGCAGCACAAGCACATGTGCTACCCTTTTGTGGCCTTAGGGATCTTGGAAAAGCTAGTTAACATGTGCTAAAATAATCTTGCAAGTGTATTGGTACACCTATTAAACCTACATCTAAAGTGAAGTGTTCCCTCTAGAAATTTTTTCCAGCTGGGTGGCATGAAAAAGTAGCCGGGTGGGCCGCCCGGCTAAAAGACCATAGGGAGAACACTGAATATACCAGTGTTTCATTTATTTTTTCATTACTATTTGTATGTTTTGTGTTTCACCTTAAAAAAAAAAAAAAAAAAGAGGGATGATGTAACATCTACATGTTTAGTTTATACTGTTTCTTTAAGGCATAGAGGCAAGCTGGGAAAAGGGGCAGTACCAGGAAGTAAGCTAAGGAATAGCATGGGATGAGAAAGTGTGATGTACCTGCTCTGTGTGAATAAATCAAGTTCCCACAACACCCTATCAAGACTAGATTATATATTCATACACAAACTCGCCTCCCCATCACTAATTAGGATTTCACATCTTACCACAATTATATCGGATCACACCCCAGTTCTATTAACTATCCGCACAAATAAAACATTAACTCACACCCGCATATGACGAGCACATCCCTTCTGGCTATCCCTCTTCCCAGACCCAGATCCAGTCGTAGAAGAAATAAAACACTACTTCCTTCTCAATCAAGGAACCACATTGACAGCCATCCAGTGGGATGTGTTTAAAGCAGTCCTAGGGGGACACATACAAAGCTCAATATCACACATTAAAAAAACATTTCATCAAACCGAGATGTCTATCTCTAACACCCTGCAGAAAGCTGAAAATGATCACGTAGACAACCCAACACCCCAAAACAGAGCCAAATGGCACCTTTCCCAATCATTATATGACAATCATTTAACAGAAAAACATAATAGAAAATAATTCTTCCAGAAGCAAAAATATTTCGAACACGGACATCAATCCGACTACTGGCTAAAATGGCTCATGGCCCCAGTGACCAAAATATGAGACCCCGACCTAGTATCAGACACACTTTCTATCTTAAAATGCCTCACAACGTCCTATACCAATGTATAAAACACAATTGACAGGAACCTCAAACCAAACAACTCAAAACCTAAATCAAATTCCATTCACTAAACTTAAAAAACAAGAAGCTAAACCATTAGAGGGAGAGATCCCCATAACTGAACTAAAGACCGCTCTAGACAACATGAATAACAACAAAGCCCCAGGACCTGATGGATTGCCAGCAGAAATATTGAAAAAATACAGTGCAGATATCTTAGGAAACACTCAATAACTCACTCCAAACAGGCACTCTACCCACATTGCTATACTCAGCCCATATTACACTGATCCTCAAACCTGGAAAAGACCCCCTGGAGTGTGGCTCTTACTGCCCAATCTCCCTCCTAAACCTAGATTATAAAATCCTAGACAAAGTCCTTGCAAACAGACTCCAGACCATCATACAATCCATTATACAATCGATTCCTTCATGCCAGGAAAGTCCACCTCAATTAATATTCGGAAAACTCTAATAAATTGTCAAATAGACCACGACGTATCGGGTTCCAAATTGATTCTCTCCCTCGACGCACAGAAAGCATTTGACTCAGTCGAATGGCCTTTCCTGTGGTCGTGACTAAAGAGATTTGGCTTTGGCCCGTCCTTTCTGAAATGGATACAATTATTATACGCCCAACCCACTGCCTCAATTAATGTAAATGGAGTCTGTTTATCCCCCTTCCCTCTCACCAGAGGCACACACCAAGGCTGCCCATTATCCCCATAGAACCACTAGCCAAACAATTAAAAACTTCCCCAAACATAAAAGGACTATCTATAGGCCAGCACACCTCCCTCCTAAGTCTCTACGCAGACGATATGATCCTTTACCTGGCAGACTCACATGAATCACTACACACAGTACACAAATAGAGATGGCCGAACTTTCGAAAGTTCGGTCCGTTTTCGAACTTTCGAACTATATGGAAAGTTTGAAAGTTCAAAGTTCGAAAACGGACCCATTAAATAA
>JAACNH010004915.1:0-22272 GCA_019447015.1 Hymenochirus boettgeri | reverse complement strand
ATACCATGTATATTACATTATAAAGGGTACGCTATACCATGTATATTACATTATAAAGGGTACGCTATACCATGTATATTACATTATAAAGGGAACGCTATACCATGTATATTACATTATAAAGGGTACGCTATACCATGTATATTACATTATAAAGGGTACGTTATACCATGTATATTACATTATAAAGGGTACGCTATACCATGTATATTACATTATAAAGGGTACGCTATACCATGTATATTACATTATAAAGGGTACGCTATACCATGTATTTACATTATAAAGGTGACGCTTACCATGGTTATTTACATTATAAATTGGGTACGCTCTATACCATGTATATTACTTATAATGGTAACGCTATACTGTTATTACATTATAAAGGGTCGCTTATACCATGTATATTACATTATAAGGATACGTTATACCATGTATATTACATATAAGGGTAACGTTATACCATGTATATTACATTATAAGGGGTACGCTATAAATACCCATGTATATTACTTATAAAGGGTACGCTATAACCGTGTAATTACTTATAAGGGTACGCTATACCGTGTAGTATTACATTATAAAGGTTACGCTATACCGTGTATTACATTATAAAGGGTACGCTATACCGTGTTATATTACATTATAAAGGGTAGCCTATACCGTGTATATTCATTATAAAGGGTACGCTATACGTTGTATATTACATATAAAGGGTAACGCTATACCTTGTATATACATTATAAAGGGTACCCTATACCATGTATATACATTATAAAGGGTACCACTAACCATGTATATTCCATTATAAAGGGTACGCTATACCATGTAATTACATTATAAGGGTTACGCTATACCATGTAATACATTATAAAGGGACGCTATACCATGTATATAACATTATAAAGGGTACGCTATACCATGTATATTACATTATAAAGGGTACGCTATCACCTGTATATTAAATTATAAGGTACGCTATACCATTTATATTACATTATAAGGGTACGCTATACCATGTATTTACATTATAAAGGGTACGCTATACACCAGGTGTATCATGACATTATAAAGGGTACGTCTTACCGTGTATATTACATTATAAGGGTAACGCTATAACCGTGTATTTACTATAAAGGGTACGTATACCGTTATATTACATTATAAAGGTACGCTATACCGTGTATATTCATTTAAGGGTACGCTATACCGAGTATATTACATATAAAGGTACGCTATACCATGTATATTACATTATGAAGGGTACGCTATACCATGTATATAACATTATAAAGGGTACGCTATACCATGTATATTACATTATAAAGGGTACGCTATACCATGTATATTACATTATAAAGGGTACGCTATAACCATGTATTACATATAAGGTACGATACTGTTATTACATTATAAAGTTACGCTATACCATGTATATTATTATAAAGGGTACGCTATACCATTTTATAACATTATAAGGGTACGCATACCATGTATATTACATTATAAAGGGTCGCTATCATGTATTTACATTTAAAGTACGCTATACCATGTATATACCATTATAAAGGGTACGCTAACCATGTTATTACATTATAAAGGGTAAGCGCATATCGTGTAAATATACATTATAAAGGGTACGTATACCGTGTATATAACATTATAAAGGGTACGCTATAGCCTGTATATTACATTATAAAGGGTACAGTACTATACCATGTATATTCATTATAAGGGTACGCTATACCATGTATATTCCATTATAAAGGGTACGCTATACCATGTATATTACATTATAAGGGCCGCTTAAAACTTGTATTTACATTATAAAGGGTACGTTTATACCGTGTATATTACATTATAAAGGGTAACGCTTATACGTCTGTATATTACATTATAAAGGTACGCTATACCTGTATATTACATTATAAAGGGTACGCTATACCATGTATATTACATTATAAAGGGTACGCTATACCATGTATATTACATGATAAGGATACGCTATACCATGTATTTACATTATAAAGGGACGCTATACCATGTATTTACATATATAAGGGCAGTTATACCATGTATAATTACATTATAACGGGTACGCTATACCATGTATAATATTACATTATAACGGTACCTATACCATGTATTTTACATTATAAGGGTAACGCTATACCATGTATATTACATTATAAAGGGAACGTCTATACCATATATACTACATTTTATAAAGGGTACGCTATAACCATGTATTTCATTATAAAGGGTAACGCTATACTGTATATTACATTATAAAGGGTACGCTATACCTGTATATTACATTATAAGGGTACGCTATAACCATGTATTTACATTATAAAGGGTACGCTATAACCGTGTATATTACATTATAAAGGGTACGCTATACCATGTTAATTAATTAAAGGTACCTATACTTGTATATTACATTTAAGGTACGCTATACCATGTTTTACATTATAAAGGTAACGCTATAACACATTGTTATTACATTATAAAGGGTACGCTATACCAGTGTATATTACATTTATAAAAGGGTACGCTATACCATGTATTAACATATAAAGGTCGCTATACCATGTATATACATTTTAAGGGTCGCTATACATGTAATCTATCATTAAAAGGGTACGCTATACCATGTATGCTATAAAGTTCCCTAAGACAATGATTGTTCCATATCTCACCCTTTTCTTGGTGTTCGGTCTCTGGGTCCACAGATCCTGGACGGAGGAGGAAATCCATGTTATGACAGACGTGGATGGCACCCTGCAGATCAGTCTGAGCCATTGGAAATCCATTGATAGTGGGGGAGGTGAGGGTACCATGTTCATATGGGAAACTTTATATATCACTGACAATCCAATCCCCCAGCTCATGCTTGGTCTGTGACAGTCCTGGGCTGTACAATCTGGGTCCTGGTCCTGGGTTACAGGTCTGCATGGGATCTGGTACATTATATACAGATGGAATGCTGATTACTGCAATACCGATTGTCCTGTGTGTGACCCAGGAACAGATCAATCAGTGAATGCAGCACAGTGTGTGTGTGACAGGCCAGTGTGGTGTCCCTGGGAGGCTGAGCTGGGTCTCTGCCACCTCATGGACAATGCAGGCACTGCAGTATGTTAAGGTCCCAGTTGATGCAGGAAAAGATGCAGGGGATAGGGATCAGGGAAGATGCTCGTCTCCCAAGGCTCACAGTGCAGATGTTCTGGTCCAAGCTCTGGTTACTGCTTGATGCTGCTTTTTCACCACACACTGATATGTCACTACCTGAGGGGCGGAGCTCTGCAGGATTAACCCCCCCCCTGCTGAAACTCACTGCAATATACTTCATGAGTGAAACATCATTTATTAATTTCTAGCCAATCACTAACCTGATATCTGTAATACCCACCCATCCACTTACCTATTATATATCTAATACCCACCCAGTCACTTACCTATTATATATCTAATACCCACCCAGTCACTTACCTATTATATATCTAATACCCACCCAGTCCTTATCTATATATCTAATACCCACCCAGTCACTTACCTATTATATATCTAATACCCACCCAGTCACTTACCTATTACATATCTAATACCCACCCAGTCACTTATCTATTATATATCTAATACCCACCCAGTCACTTACCCCTATTATCTAATCTAATACCCCACCCAGTCACTTACCTATTATATCTATCTAATACCCACCACCCAGTCACTTACCTATTTATCTACTACCCACCCAGTCACTTACTATTATATATCTAATACCCCCAGTCACTTACCTATATATATCTAATACCCCCCCAGTCACTTACCTATTATATATCTAATCTAATACCCACCCCAGTCTCCGTACCTATTATATATCTAATACCCACCCAGTCACTTACCTATTATATATCTACTACCCACCCACGTCACTTACCTATTTTATATCTAATACCCACCCAGTCACTTACTATTAATCTCTAATAACCCACCCAGTCACTTACCTATTTATATATCTAATACCCACCCAGTCACTTACCTATTATATCTCTAATACCTCTATACCCACCCAGTTCACTTACCTATTACTATCTCTAATAACCCACCCAGTCACTTACCTATATATATCTAATACCCTACCCAGTCATTACCTATTATATATCTAATCCCCACCAGTCACTTACTCTACATCTCTAATACCCACCCAGTCACTTACCTATTATATATCTAATACCCCCCTCACTTACCTATTATATATCTAATACACACCCAGTCACTTACCTATTATATATCTAATACCCACCCAGTCACTTACCTATTACATATCTAATACCCACCAGTCACTTACCTATTATATATCTAATACCCACCCAGTCACTTACCTATTACATATCTAATACCCACCCAGTCACTTTACCTATTATATATCTAATACCCACCCGTCACTTACCTATTATATATCTAAACCTACCACCAGTCCTTACTATATATTCTAATACCACCCAGTCATTACTATTATATCTAATACCCACCAGTCACTTACCTATTATATATCTAATACCCACCCAGTCCCTTACCATATAATCTAATACCCACCCTTCACTACCTTTAATATCTAATCGCACCATTCACTACCTATTATATATCAGCCCCCCAGTACTTACCTATATATTCAATACCCCCACCCAGTCACTTACCTATTATATATCTAATACCCACCCCAGTCACTTACCTAATTACATCTCTAATACCACCCAGTCCCAAACCTTTTACCCTATTATATATCTAATACCCACCCAGTCACTTACCTATTAATATCTAATACCCACCCGTCACTTACCTATTATATATCTATACCCACCCAGTCACTACCTATTAATATCTAATACCCACCCGTCACTTACCTATTATAACAATACCCACCCAGTCACTTACCTATTATATATCTATTAATACCCCACCCAGTCACTTACCTATTACATCTCTAATACCCACCCAGTCACTTACCTATATATATCTAATACCCACCCAGTCACTTACCTATTACATCTCTAATACCCACCCAGTCACTTACCTATTACTATCTAATACCCACCCAGTCACTTACCTATTACAATCTCTAATAACCCACCCAGTCACTTACCTATTATATATCTAATACCCACCCAGTCACTTACCTATTATATATCTAATACACACCCCAGTTACTTACCTATTATATCTAATAACCCACCCAGTCACTTACTATTATATATCTAAACCCACCCAGTCCTTACCTATTACATATCTAATACCCCACCCCAGTCACTTACCTATTACATATCTAATACCACCCAGTCACTTACCTCTTATTATATCTAATACCACCCAGTCACAACCTATTATATATCTAATACCCACCCAGTCACTTACCTATTATATATCTAATACACACCCAGTCACTTACCTATTATATATCTAATACCCACCCAGTCACTTACCTATTATATATCTAATACCCACCCAGTCACTTACCTATTATATATCTAATACCACCCACCCAGTCACTTACCTATTATATATCTAATACCCCACCCGTCACTTACCTATTACATATCTAATACCCACCCAGTCACTTACCTATTACATCTATAATACCCACCAGTCACTTACCTATTAATATCTAATACCCACCCAGTCACTTACCTATTATATATCTAATACCACCCAGTCACTTACCTATTATATATCTAATACCCACCCAGTCACTTACCTATTACATACTAATACCCACCCAGTCACCTACTTATTATATATCTAATACCCACCCAGTCACTTACCTATTATATATCTAATACCCACCCAGTCACTTACCTATTACATCTCTAATACCCACCCAGTCACTTCCTATTATATACTAAATACACACCCGTCACTTACCTATTACATCTCTAATACCCACCCAGTACTTACCTATACATATCTAATATACCCACCCATCACTTACCTATTACATCTCTAATACCCACCCAGTCACTTTACCTATTATATATCTAATACCCACCCAGTCACTTACCTATTACATATCTAATACCCACCCAGTCACTTACCTATTACATATCTAATACCCACCCAGTCACTTACCTATTAATATATCTAATACCCACCCATCACTCCTATACATATCTAATACCCACCCGTCACTTACCTATTACATATCTAATACCCCCAGTCACTTACCTATTATATATCTAATACCCCCAGTCACTTACCTATTACTATCTAAATAACCCACCCAGTCACTTACCTATTACATATCTAATACCCCACCCGTCACTTACCTATTATATCTAATACACACCAGTCACTTCCTATTACTATCTAATACCCCCCAGTCCACTTACCTATACATATCTAATACCCACCCAGTCACTTACCTATTAATATATCTAATACCCCCATCCCTTACCTATTACATCTCTATACCCACCCAGTCCTTACCTATTATATATCTAATACCCACCCGTCACTTACCTATTATATATCTAATACCCACCCAGTCACTTACACCTATTATAATATCTAATACCCCCACCCAGTCCACTTACCTATTATATCTCAATACCACCCAGTCACTTACCTATTATAATATCTAATACCCACCCATCACTTACCTATTACTATCTAATAACCCCCAGTCACTTACCTATTACATATCTAATACCCACCCAGTCACTTACCTATTCATATCTAATACCCCCCCAGTCACTTACCTATTACAATCTAAACCACCCACCCAGTCACTTACCTATTACTATATCTAATACCCCCCACCCAGTCACTTACCTATTACATACTACCAAATACCCACCCATCACTTACCTATTACATATCTAATACCCACCCAGTCATTTACCTATTACATCTCTAATACCCACCAGTCACTTACCTATTACATCTCTAATACCCCACCCAGTCACTTACCTATTAATCATCTAATACCCACCCAGTCACTTACCTATTACATATCTAATACCCACCCAGTCACTTACCTATTACATATCTAATACCCACCCAGTCACTTACTTATTATATATCTAATACCCACCCAGTCACTTACCTATTATATATCAATACCCACCCAGTACTTACCTATTATATATCTAATACCCACCCAGTTACTTACCTATTAATCTCTAATACCCACCCAGTCACTTACCTATTATAATACTAATACCCACCCAGTCACTTACCTATTACATATCTAATACCCACCCGTTCACTTAACCTATTCATATCTAATCCCACCCAGTCCCCCCCCCCCAGTCACTTACCTATTACATCTCTAATACCCACCCAGTCACTTACCTATTACATATCTAATACCCACCCAGTCACTTACCTATTACTAATCTAATACCCACCCAGTCACTTACCTATTACATATATAATACCCACCCAGTCACTTACCTATACATATCTAATACCCACCCAGTCACTTAACCTATTTAATCTAATACCCACCCAGTCACTTACCTATTACATATCATAATACCCACCCAGTCCTTACCTATTACATATCTAATACCCACCATTCACTTATCTATTAATCTATCACCACCCATCACTTACCTATATATATCTAATACCCCCCAGTCACTACCTATTACTATCTTACCCCCCAGTCACTTACCTATTATATCTAATACCCACCCGTCCCTTACCTATTATATTCTAATACCCCCCACCCAGTCACTTACCTATTACATCCAATACCCACCCAGTCACTTACCTATTACATATACCCTAATACCCACCACCAGTCACTTACCTATTCATATCTAATACCCACCCATCACTTACTATTATTTCTAATACCCCACCAGTCCACTTCCCTATTACATATCTATACCCCACCCAGTCACTTACCTATTACTATATCTAATACCCACCCATCCTATACCTTACCATCTACTATATATCTAATACACCCAGTCACTTACCTATTACATTCTAATACCCACCCAGTCACTTACCTATTATATTCTTATACCCACCCGTCACTTACCTATTACATTCTTCTAATACCCACCCCGTCACTTACCTATTACATCTCTAATACCCACCCAGTCACTTACCTATTACATTATCTAATACCCACCCAGTCACTTACTATTACATCTATCTAATAACCCACCCATTCACTTACCTATTACATATCTAATCCCACCCAGTCACTTACCTATTACACTCTAATACCCACCCAGTCACTTACCTATTACATCATACTAAACCCACCCAGTCACTTACCTATTACATCTCTAATACCCACCCAGTACACTTCACCTATTACATCCTAATACCCACCCAGTCACTTCCTATTACATATCTAATACCCACACATCATTACTATTACATATCTCATACCCACCCAGTCACTTACCTATTACATCCTAATACCCCACACAGTCACTTACCTATTACAAACTCCTAAACCCCCACCCAGTCACTTACCTATTACAATATCTAATACCCACCCATTCACTTACCTATTATATATCTAATACCCACCCAGTCATTTACCTATTACATACTAATACCCCCCAGTCATTTACCTATTACAATCTCTAATCCCACCAGTCACCTTACCTATTACAATCTCTAATACCCACCCAGTCACTTACCTATTCATATCTAATACCCACCCAGTCACTTACCTATTACATATCTAATACCTACACCCAGTCACTTACTATTACATATCTAATACCCCCGTCACTTACTTATTCTATCTAATACAAACCCAGTCACTTAACTATTATATATCTATACCCACCCAGTCACTTACCTATTATATATCTAATCCCCCACCCAGTACTACCTATATATATCTAATACCCACCCCAGTCACTTACCTATATATATCTAATACCCACCAGGTCACATTACCTATTAATATCTAATACCCCCCCCAGTCACTTACCTATTCATCTCTAATACCCACCCAGTCACTTACCTATTATATATCTAATACCAATACCCACCCCGTCACTTACTATTATTATCTCTAATACCCACCCAGTCACTTACCTATTACATCTCTAATACCCACCCAGTCACTTCCTATACATCTTCTAATACCCACCCATCACTTACTATTAATATATTAATACCCACCCAGTCACTTACCTATTATATATCTAATACCCCCATCACTTACCTATTACATATCTAATACCCACCCCCAGTCCACTTACATTACATATCTAATACCCACCCAGTCACTTACCTATTATATCTAATACCACCCAGTCACTTACCTATTACATCTCTAATACCCACCCAGTCACTTACCTATTATATATCTAATACACAACCCAGTCACTTACCTATTACATCTCTAATACCCACCCAGTCACTTACCTATTACATCTCTAATACCCACCCAGTCACTACCTATTACATCTCTAATACCCACCCATCACTTCCTATTACATCTCTAATACCCACCAGTCACTTACCTATTACATCTCTAATACCCACCCAGTCACTTACCTATTACATATCTAATACCACCCACCCAGTCACTTACCTATATCTTCTAATACCCACCAGTCCACTTACCTATTACAATCCAATACCCCCCAGTCACTTACCTATTACATATCTAATACCACCCACCCAGTCACTTACCTATTATATATCATTACCCACCCAGTCCATTTACCTATTACATATCTAATACCCACCCAGTCATTTACCTATTACCTACTCTAATACCCACCAGTCACTTACCTATTACATCATCTCTAATACCCACCCATTCACTTACCTATTACATATCTAATACCCACCCAGTCACTTACCTATTACATATCTAATACCCACCCAGTTACTTACCTATTACATATTCTAATACCCACCCAGTCACTTACTTATTATATATCTAATACCAACCCAGTCACTTAACTATATATATCTAATACCCACCCAGTCACTTACCTATTATATATCTAATACCCACCCAGTTACTTACCTATTATATATCTAATACCCACCCAGTCACTTACCTATTATCTATCTATACCACCCAGATCACTTACCTATTATATATCTCTAATACCCCCCAGTCACTTACCTATTACATCTCTAATAACCCTACCCACCCAGTCACTTACCTATTATATCTAATACCCACCCAGTCACTACCTATTAATATAATAACCCACCCAGTCACTTACCTATTACATCTCTAATACCCCCCCAGTCACTACCTATTATATATCTAATACCCACCCAGTCACTTACCTATTAAATATCTAATACCCCACCCAGTCACTTACCTATTACATCTCTAATACCCACCCAGTCACTTACCTATTACATCTCTAATACCCACCCAGTCACTTATCTATTATATATGTAATACCCACCCAGTCACTTACCTATTATATATCTAATACCCACCCAGTCACTTACCTATTACTATCTTAATACCCACCCCAGTCACTTACTATTACTATCTTAATACCCCCCACCCAGTCACTTACCTTTATTATCTATAACCCAGTCACTTACCTATTACATCTCTAATACCCACCCCAACCCCACCCACCCCAGTCACTTCCTATTATATATCTAAACACACCAGTCACTTAACCTATTATACTATCTAATACCCCCCCAGTCACTTACCTATTACATCTCTAATACACCCCCCACCCAGTCACTTCCCTATTACATCTCTAATACCCACCCCCGTCACTACCTATTACATATCTAATACCCACCCGTCATCTTTACCTAGTACACCTATTACATCTAATACCCACCCAGTCACTTACCTATTACATATCTAATACCCACCCAGTCACTAACCTATTACATCTTCTAATACCACACCGTCACTTACCTATTACATATCTAATACCACCCAGTCACTTACCTATTACATATCTAATACCCACCCAGTCACTTACCTATTAAATATCTAAACCCACCCAGTCATTTACCTATTACATATCTAATACCCACCCAGTCATTTACCTATTACATCTCTAATAATCCCCCACACCAGTCACTTACCTATTATCTCTAATACCCCCAGTCACTTACCTATTACATCTAATACCCACCCCCGTCACTTACCTATTACATATCTAATACCCACCCGACGATTACTTACCTATTCATATCTAATACCCACCCAGTCCTACTTATTATCAATCTCATACCAACCCTCCACTAACTATTATATATCTAATACCCACCCAGTCACTTACCTATTAATATCTAATACCCCCCCAGTTACTTACCATAAATATCTAATACCACCCCAGTACTTACCTAGTATATACTAATACCATAATACCCACCCAGTCACTACCTATTATATATCTAATACCCACCCAGTCACTTACCTATTACATCTCTAATAACCCACCGCAGTCACTTACCCCTATTACAATTACATCTCTAATACCCAACCAGTCACTTACTATTACATATCTAATACCCCACCCACCCCACGTCCCTTACGTATTACTATCTAATACCCACCCAGTCACTACCTATTACATATCTAATACCCACCCTCACTTACGTATTACATTTAATACCCACCCAGTCACTTACCGTATTATATCTATAAACATCCAGTCCCTTACCTATTACATCTCTAATACCCCACCCAGTCACTTACCTATTATAATATCTAATACAAAAACCCCAGTCACTTACCTATTACAATCTCTAATACCCACCCAGTCACTTACCTATTACAATCTAATACCCACCCGCTCACTTACCTATTAATCTCATACCCCCACCCAGTCACTTACCTTTACATACTTCTAATACCCACCCAGTCACTTCCTATTTACATCTCTAATACCCACCCAGTCACTTACCTATTCCATATCTAATACCCCACCCAGTCACTTACCTATTACCTTCTAATACCCACACCGTCACTTACCCCTATTACCACATCTCTAACCCACCCAGTCACTTACCTATTACATATCAATACCCACCCAGTCACTTACCTATTATATATCTAATACCCACCCAGTCATTTACCTATTACATATCTAATACCCACCCAGTCATACCTATTACATCTCTCATACCCACCATCACTTACCTATTACATCTCTAATACCACCCAGTCACTTACCTATTACATATCTAATACCCACCCAGTCACTTACCTATTACATCTCTAATACCCACCCAGTTACTACCTATTACACTTTATAATAACCACCCAGTCACTTACTATTATATTCTAATCCAACCCAGTCACTTACTATTATATATCTATACCCACCCATCACTTACCTATTATATATCTAATACCCACCCAGTACTACCTATTATATATCTAATACCCACCCAGTCACTTACCTATTAATATCTAATACCACCCACAGTCACTTACCTTATATATCTAATACCCACCCGTCACTTACCTATTACATCTCTAATCCACCCACCCAGTCACTTCCCTATTATCATATCTACACTACCCCACCCAGTCACTTACCTATATATATCTAATACCCACCCAGTCACTTACTATTACATCTAACAATCTCTAATACCCACCCAGTACTTACTATTACATATCTAATACCAACCCACCCAGTCACTTACCTATTTATCTATCTAATACCCCACCCAGTATTACCTATTACATATCTAATCCCCACCAGTCATTTACTATTACATCTCTAATACCCACCAGTCACTTACCTATTATTCTAATTACCCCACCAGTCACTTACCTATTAATATCTAATACCACCCAGTCACTTACCTATTACATATCTAATACCACCCACCCATTACGTCTATTAAATATCTAATACCCACCCAGTACTTACCTATTATCTAATACCCACCTAACCCACCCAGTCACTTACCTATTATATATCTCAATACCCACCCAGTCACTTACTATTATAATATCAATACCCCACCCACTTACCTATTATATATCTAATACCCACCCAGTCCACTATTACCTATTATATCTAATACCACCCAGTCACTTACATTATATATCTAATACCCACCCAGTCACTTACCTATTACATTCTAATACCCACCTCCACCCGTCACTTACCCTATTACAATCTCTAATATCCCACCCAGTCACTTACCTATTACATATCTAATACCCACCCAGTCACTTACCTATTACATTCTAATACCCACCCAGTCACTTACCTATTACATATCTAATACCCACCCAGTCACTTACGTATTACATATCTAATACCCACCCAGTCACTTACCTATTATATATCTAATAAACATCCAGTCACTTACCTATTACATCTCTAATACCCACCCAGTCACTTCCTATTACTATATCTAATACCACCCAGTCACTTACCTATTACATCTCTAATACCCACCCAGTCACTTACCTATTACATCTACTAATCCCCACCCAGTCACTTACCTATTATATTCTAATAACCCATCCCCACCCAGTCACTTAACTATTACATATCTAATACCCCCACCCATCACTTACCTATTAATATCTCTAATACCCACCCAGTTCACTTACCTATTACATATATAATACCCCCCTAATACCCCCAGTCACTTACCTATTACATCTCTAATACCCACACACGCACTTCACTATTCCATCTCTAATACCATAAACCCACCCCATCACTTACCTATTACATAAATATACTTACCCACCCATCACCTTTATCTATACCCTATTACCTATATTCTAATACCCACCCAGTCACTTCCTATTACATATCTAATACCCCCCGTCCATTCTATTTTATACCCACAGTCCCTACTATAATCTCTAATTCATACACACCCACCAGTCACTTACCTATTATATCTAATACCCACCCAGTCACTTTTACCTATTTCTATCCTAATACCCACCCAGTTCACTTACCTATTACATATCTATACCCCCCCCAGTCACTGACTTTTACTATTAATACCAAACCCAGTCACTTACCTATTTATAATATCTAATACCCCCCCAGTCACTACCTATTACTATCATCTATACCCTACCCACCACAGTACTTATCCTATGATATATCTAATACCACCCAGTCACTTACCTTATTATCTAATACATACCACCCACCCTAGTCTTACCACTATTATATATCTAATACCCCCCAAGTCACTTACCTATTACATATCTCTAATACCCACCCCAGTGCACTTACCTATACTCTACTATACCCACCCAGTCACTTACCTATTTATATCTATACCCACCCAGTCACTTTACCTATTACATACTACTAATACCCACCCAGGTCCACTTACCGATAATATCTAAAGACCCACCCAGCAGTCACTTACCTATTATTACTAATACCCACCCAGTCCTTACCTATTACAAATCTAAACCACCACCCGTCATTTACACACCTATTACATAATATCTCTAATACCCACCCCATCACTTACCTATTACATCCTAATACCACCCACCCTACGTACTCCTATACATATCTAATATACCATATTCTCAATACCCACCCAGTCACTTACCTATTATATCTTACCCACCCAGTTACTTTGCTTACCTATTACATCTCTAATACCACACCAGCAGTACCTTATATTACTAATATCCCACCCGTCACTTAACCTATTAAATATCTAATACCCCACCCAATCACTTTACCTATTATATATTAATACCCACCAGTACTTACCTATATATACCTAATACCCCCCCCCAGTCACTTACCTATTATATATCTAATACTCCCAAAAATCCACCCACACCCGTCCTACCTATTATTATCTAATACCCACCCAGCACTTACCTATTATATATCTATAAACACAATACCATTACATAATCCCATAGTCCACTTACCTATTATATTCTTAATACCAACCCAGTCACTTACTATTAACAAACACCCGTCATTTCTAATCAATCCCACACCCAGTCACTTACTATTGATTCAAACTCTAATACCCACTTACCCACCCGTCACATTACCTATTCATATCTAATAACCAATAATACCCCACTCCGTCCTCTATATGTATGTAATAACCCTACCCCCCACCCAGAGGCACCCAGTCACTTAACCTACCTTATTATCTATCTCATACCCCCCCCAGTCACTTACCTATTATATATCTATACCCACCCAGGTTCACTTAACCTATTTATTACCTATTAACATATCTAATACACACCCAGTCACTTACCTATTATATATCTAATACCCACCCAGTCACTTACCTATTATATATCTAATACACACCCAGTCACTTACCTATTACATATCTAATACCCAACCAGTCACTTACCTATTATATATCTAATACCCACCCAGTCACTTACCTATTATATATCTAATACCCACCCAGTCACTTATCTATTACATCTCTAATACCCACCCAGTCACTTACCTATTATATATCTAATACCCACCCAGTCACTGCATGTGTGGTGTTGTGCAACTGTAACATGATAGCAGTTTGGTGACGTCGTTCCTAATGTTGGCCACAAACTGACCCAATTTTATTGTCATTTAACCTTAAACGTTGAGTTGAGTAGAATATCGGTCGGACCTAGATTAACCCATTAGGAATATGTAAAGAACTAAACCATTTATGGATCACAATGAAGCCATAAACAGGGAGAGAAAACATGGATCAGTGAGACTAATATAAAAACAGATCAGGGAGATGATGAGAACAAAACAACCTTTCAGGAGTTGCCATACTGCTAAGCAAGCACTGGTTGTTCTTTTCATGCGACAGCAATAAGTTTATATTCTGTACATGTCTGGGTTGGGGGATATGTTAGCAAGACAAAACCTTTATGGTGCCCACACAGTACACAACATTTCTCCTGATATTTACATTATGTACTTTGTAACCCACCTACCTCCTTCTACCAACTAATCTACCCAATTGTTACCTACGGAATACGTAGGAGATAAGGGAATAAATGGTTCAGCTTATAAACCATTTCTCATTGGGACCTTATATTGTAAGAGCCTCACACTGGGAATTAAATTACACAACTCAACATGACACCGAGATTTTATACAGAAGAACCAAACGCTACAAATGTTAGAAATAAACCTACAATGGGAAAAAGAAATCTTATCGACATAAAGAATATCAGAGCTTCAGAATGGAAATGTAGACATGTCCTACACAAACCAATAGATAAATCTTCCCACCCATAGTCCTTCCCATAGACCGTATAAAGACTGGATAAATCTTCCCACCCATAGTCCTTCCCATAGACTGTATACAGACTGGATAAATCTTCCCACCCATAGTATTTCCCCTAGACCGTATACAGACTGGATAAATCTTCCTACCCATAGTCCTTCCCATAGACCGTATAAAGACTGGATAAATCTTCCCACCCTTAGTCCTTCCCATAGACTGTATACAGACTGGATAAATCTTCCCACCCATAGTATTTCCCATAGACCGTATACAGACTGGATAAATCTTCCCACCCATAGTCCTTCCCATAGACCGTATACAGACTGGATAAATCTTCCCACCCATAGTCCTTCCCATAGACCGTATACAGACTGGATAAATCTTCCCACCCATAGTCCTTCCCATAGATCGTATACAGACTGGATAAATCTTCCCACCCATAGTCCTTCCCATAGACCGTATAAAGACTGGATAAATCTTCCTACCCATAGTCCTTCCCATAGACCATATACAGACTGGATAAATCTTCCTACCCATAGTCCCCCATAGACTGTATACAGACTGGATAAATCTTCCATACCCATAGACCGTATACAGACTGGATAAATCTTCCTACCCATAGCCTTTCCATAGACCGTATACAGACTGGATAAATCTTCCCACCCATAGTCCTTCCCATAGACCGTATACAGACTGGATAAATCTTCCTACCCATAGTCCTTCCCATAGACCGTATACAGACTGGATAATCTTCCTACCCATAGTCCTTCCCTAGACTGTATACAGACTGGATAAATCTTCCCACCCATAGTCCTTCCCATAGACTGTATACAGAGGATAAATCTTCCTACCCATAGACCGTATACAGACTGGATAAATCTTCCACCACAGCCCTTCCCATAGACCGTATACAGACTGGATAAATCTTCCTACCCATTGTCCTTCCCATAGACCGTATACAGACTGGATAAATCTTCCCACCCATATTCCATCCCATAGACTGTATACAGACTGGATAAATCTTCCTACCCATAGACCGTATACAGACTGGATAAATTTCCTACCCATAGTCCTCCATAGACCGTATACAGACGATGATAAATCTCTACCCATACCGTCCTCCCATAGACGTTATACAGACTGGATAAATCTTCCCACCATAGTCCTTCCCATAGACTGTATACAGAATGGATAAATTCTCCACCATAGTCCTTCCCATAGAGTATACAGACTGGATAAATCTTCCCAAATAGTCTTCCCATAACCGTTATACAGACTGGATAAATCTTCCACCCACAGTCCTTCCCATAGACCGTATACAGAATGGATAAATCTTCCCACCCATAGTCCTTCCATATACCGTAACACACTGTATAATTTCCCACCCATAGTCCTTCCATAGACCGTATACAGACTGGATAAATCTTCCCACCCATAGTCCTTCCCATAGACTGTATACAGACTGGATAAATCTTCCCACCCATAGTCCTTCCTATAGAATGTATACAGACTGGATAAATCTTCCACACCATAGTCCTTCCATAGACTGTATACAGACTGGGTAAATCTTCCTACCCATAGTCCTTCCCATAGATCGTATACAGAGTGGATAAATCTTCCCACCCATAGTCCTTCCCATAGACCGTATACAGACTGGATAAATCTTCCCACCCATAGTCCTTCCCATAGACCGTATACAGACTGGATAAATCTTCCCACCATAGTCCTTCCCATAGACTGTATACAGACTGGATAAATCTTCCCACCCATAGTCCTTCCCATAGACTGTATCAGACTGGATAAATCTTCCCACCCATAGTCCTTCCCATAGACCGTATACAGACTGGATAAATCTCCCACCCATAGTCCTTCCCATAGACCGTATACAGACTGGAAAATCTTCCCACCCATAGTCCTTCCCATAGACCTTATACAGACTCGATAAATCTTCCCACCCATAGTCCTTCCCATAGACTGTATAAAGAGTGGATAAATCTTCCTACCCATAGACCGTATACAGACTGGATAAATCTTCCTACCCATAGTCTTCCATAGACCGTATACAGACTGGATAAATCTTCCCACCCATAGTCCTCCATAGATGTATACAGACTGGATATCTTCCCACCCATAGTCCTCCCATAGACCGTATACAGACTGGAAAAACTTCCTACCATAGCTCTTCCCATAGACTGTATACAGACTGGATAAATCTTCCTCACCATAGTCCTTCCCACAGAGCTATACAGACTGGATAATCTTCCCACCCATAGTCCTTCCCATAGACCGTTACAGACTGGATAAATCTTCCCACCATAGTCCTTCCCATAGACCTTATACAGAATGGATAAATTTCCATCCCATAGTCCTTCCCAAGACTGTATAAGACTGGATAAATCTTCCCACCCATAGTCCTCCCATAGACCGTATACAGACTGGATAAATCTTCCTACCCATAGTCCTTCCCATAGACCGTATACAGACTGGATAAATCTTCCTACCCATAGTCCTTCCCATAGACTGTATACAGACTGGATAAATTTCCACCATAGCTTCCATAGACCTGATACAGACTGGATAAATCTTCCCACCCATAGTCCTTCCCATAGACTGTATACAGACTGGATAAATCTTCCCACCCATAGTCCTTCCCATAGACTGTATACAGTCTGGATAAATCTTCCCACCCATAGTCCTTCCCATAGACCTTATACAGACTGGATAAATCTTCCTACCCATAGTCCTTCCCATAGACTGTATACAGACTGGATAAATCTCCCACCCATAGTCCTTCCCATAGACTGTATACAGACTGGATAAATCTTCCCACCCATAGTCCTTCCCATAGACCTGATACAGACTGGATAAATCTTCCCACCCATAGTCCTTCCCATAGACTGTATACAGTCTGGATAAATCTTCCCACCCACCGTCCTTCCCATAGATATATACAGACTGGGGAAGGACATGGCTGCATAGTAAGCTATTTCTCTGAGGGCTTTGGCATTGAATGAACAGTACTTTGCGGTAGGAATGTATCATACATAATTGCTATATTGGTCTGCGGTCGCACATTTTCTCCACTGTAAATTACTGGTCATAACTGCGATACCAAAACACATGTGAAATCTGCATGACAAGAGGCTGGTTAGCATTTCAATTATGAGTGTGATGCAGGCTGCATAGATCAGTGTAGCCAAACCATATGGATTTAATGTAATAGCACTTAGCACTGCAGCATGTAGATTCCATTCGTGTTAAAGGAAATGTGGGATCCTTATAAAAACCCTTTTATCGGGTGTAAATGATCTACAATTACAACAATCAGTGAGCCACATTGGGCTAATCTCGCCTTATAGACATGTTAATATTAACATGACATGGGAGTTAATCAGTGTCAGATGAATGTTTGGAAGTAACTGGACACATTATTTGAATGGTTAGTATTGAATCAGTATATAGATAATAGTACACATGGTGTCAATTGTAAGTAACAAAGTGTAGAACATGTATATAATATGACACATTGTGCCATATCTCAGGTACTGTTAACACTTAAAGGACAACTATACTGTAAAAATGTACTTTTTGAAAATAAAAAGTACATGGGGGAGGGAGGTAGGATTGATTATTCCCACCTCCCAATAATGTTTTATTAAGGAGCTACAGCAGATACAGTTTTCATATGCCAGGTTATGGCCCTGGGCCTTCCTGTGTTAAAGATAGTGGTGAAGCATTCAGGAAGCCTGGAAGAAACTGTCATGCTGCTGCTCCTCATAGAAAGGATATTGGGAGGTAGAAAGTACCAATCCTTCCTCCCTGATCTAAGTACTTTTTATTTTAGCTGTTTTTGAAAAAACTTTATCTGTAGTATAGTTCTCCTTTAATGTTCTGTATTTCAATGTAACCCATTGTGCATATGCTACAGTGTTTCTGTCTATTTTTCTATTACAGCTTTCTAGTGCCATCTAGTGGGAGAAGCTAACATTTCACCCCATGCTACTGTATAATTGTAAGAAAGAAGTTATTTTATCTCGATATTTAGACACATCTTTGGGGCAAAAATAGCACCCAAAAATTACCACCGCGAAAATAGCACTATCGCCGTATTTATAATGGCCAGCGTCATCGCCGCGATATGTATCGCAGCAGCGATGTCCGGCGGCAATTTTAAGTCCCTTACTGGCGCCTCTGCTTCAGGGGCATAAGCCCACCCTGCCCTCGACCCCCACGGCGGCGGTGACCATCCGCTGCTTCCCAGCAGCCCCTCCTAACCCCCAACCCCGCTTGCGATGAACATATGGAACAGGAGGCTAGGAGGTGCTGCTGGGAAGGGGCACCCCTTCCCCAGAAGCCCCTCCCAGCCCCCTGCCCCACCGCTGGTGGAGTGAGGAAGGGAAGGGCCCGCTGGGAGGGGTGGAGGCACCCTCTCCATCTTCTATCTTCAGCCATCTACTGCGATGGCATCTGAGCTCCGCGGCGGAGTGCACCTCTTTATTTAAGTTTGCAGAAAACCCTAATCCTTTTCTGATTGGTCAATTTTTTAATTTTCCTGAAATCTGATTGGTTAATGAAAAGCATGTAAACCAAGCATTAAAAAATTGACCAATCAGAAACGGATTAGGGTTTTCTGCAAACCTATATAAAGAGCTGCACTCCGCCGTGGACCTCAGATGCTATCGCAGTAGATGGCTAAAGAAAGAAGCAACTGGCAACATCGGCTCCGCTGAGGCTGGTGGTGCCAGAGGGCTCACTGGCGGCCGCGGTGACCATGCCTGGCATCGGCGACCTCAGTGGGGTTGGTGTCGCCAGCCTGAAGACGTTGCGATGGATCAAGTCCCCGGCAACATTGGCCTCGTTGAGGTCGCCGGCGCCCGCCGGGGGTACCTCTCGCGGGTCAGCGGCCTCAGCGGAGCTGGTGTCGCCATAGTTGGAAGAAAGAAAATGCCGCCCAAGGGCTCTTTTAAGAGCCGCTCATGGGGGTCCCGGTTCGGGCTTCGGGACCCCCACCAAAGGCACTTCCCAGTGCCGCAAGGGCCCTTACAAGGGCCGGGGAGGGGAGTCCCAGTTCGAGCTGCAGGACCCCTTAAGCCCCAAAGGCCTTTCTTAGGGCTGCAAGGGCACTTGTAAGTTCCGCAAAGGCCCTGATAGGTCAGGGGAAGGGGGTCCCGGTTTGAGCTGCGGGACCCCTTAGCCCCAAAGGGCTCTTGTTAGAGCTGCAAGGGCCCTGATAGCCCCAAAAGGCCCGTCTCAGGGCCCCCACTTGAGGGTGCCCCAACCCCTCCCAGCAGGATTTTCCCTTCCCCTCCCCGCCAGTGGCGGGGCAGGGGGCTTGGAGGGGCTGCTGGGGAGGGGGTGCGCGGCCCCATCCTGCTGTGGCCCCTTCCCAGCAGCCCCTCCTAACCTCCTGTTCCATATGTTCGCCGCGAGCGGGGATGGAGTTGGGAAACATGACTCCAAACAATACTGATGTACAAACGTGTGTATAGGTTAATATAACATAGTGCGGTAATAATGTGAATCAATGTGCATTTAGTAACGTGCCCATATTATTTATATAAAGGGGCATATTTATAAAGGTTCGTTACCTTTTTGCGCCTGTTATTCCCGCCATTTTCGCAAACGCGTTTACCACGATTTATAAACTGGCAGAAAACGGCCGTGAAAAGTTAACGAATCTATTTATAAAGCGGCGGTAACTGTTACGCATCACTTATCTCGGCCATAATACTTCGCCACCTTGAATTCCCTGCCGCTGCGAAGGGGCGCGGCAGGGCATTTGCCCACCTCGCCTTCACCTCCTGCGGCCGCCCGCTGCCGTCCCTTAATTGGCATTTCATCTTGCCTAAGTATTGTAGCCCACACCCACACGTGACCAAATAAACCACGTATTGGGATCTACAGTTTATATATCTTTTCACATTGTATGTTTTCTTAGTAATAGTGGAAGAAAAAACAGATGCAGAAAACACAAATGTGCAACATCTACATCTGTTGTGGTTTGGTGTGGTATATTGGGTGCACAATATTGGGGTTGTAGTTTGGTGGTGTGGTATATTGGGTGGACAA
>JAACNH010004914.1:0-22273 GCA_019447015.1 Hymenochirus boettgeri | reverse complement strand
AGCCGTAGTCAACCCTCCAGTTTATTAGCCAGCCGTAGTCAACCCTCTAGTTCAGTGTTTCTCAACCAGGGGTCCCTGAGAGGTTGCATGGGGGTCCTCAAGAGATTGCCATAAATGTATGGATCCAGCATTTTGACGAAAACGGATATATTTTTCTATATATTTATCATTCTGTGTTTTATGTTCTGTATGAATTGTGTTTGGTGTTGATGTCTGAGATATAAATAAAAATTTAATGTAAGGGTTCCCACCCTGATGTGAATTTGAGTGCATTTATTTCAATAGAGATGTATTTATAGATCTATCAATTATATTTGTATAAATTAAGTTTTTGATCATTTGATGACAAAGAAAAATAATATATAATCATAATTTTATGTTGGGGGTCCCCAAGACACGAAAATTGTTTTAAGGGGTTCCCACGCATAAAAAGGTTGAGAAACACTGCTCCAGTTTATTAGCCAGTACTAGCCAGCTCTCAAGTTTATTAGCCAGTGTTAGCTCTCCGGTTTATTAGCCAGTGTTAGTTAGCTCTCCACTTTGTTAGGGCTAGGCCTTACTAGTGCGCTTTTAAGGCACTAGATCTAAAATCAGACACTTTATCCACGCGTTGGTGTGCGCTGTGCATGCAATCCGAACAAGTGCACACCCATTTCTGGAGCGCTTTAGTGAGGCCTAAGTCTTAGTCAGCCCTCCGGTTTATTTCCCAGTGTTGTCAGCCCTCCAGTTCATTTCCCAGTGTTGCCAGGCCTCCCGTTCATTGTCCAGCGAGTCAGCCCTCCCGTTCATTGTCCAGCGAGTCAGCCCTCCCGTTCATTGTCCAGCGAGTCAGCCCTCCCGTTCATTGTCCAGCGAGTCAACCCTCCCGTTCATTATCCAGCGAGTCAGGAGGGCTGACAATACTGGGAAATCAACGGGAACGTTGATTTCCCAGTGTTGTCAGCCCTCCAGTGCATTATCCAATGTTAGTCAGTCCTCCAGTTCATTTTCTAGTGTTTTCAGCCCTCCAGAAGTAGCAATAGAGGTAGAGGGAACAAAGGCTGGTAAGTAAGATTAACTACACTTTAAGGTTTAACTAAAGCAATTAGGGTTTGGAGGGGGGAGTGAACACTGGTCCTGATTGCTGGTCATTTGTAGCTCCATCCTATTTTAATTTCTGTCAAATGCAAAGACATTTTCTTGCAGACTCCCTGGCAGTGATGACTAAATTTTATTATATTTTTTTTATTAAATTGCCCATAATTTACCTGCTGGACAATCGGCTATGCTGAAAAAACAGTCTGGATGGTTTGGTCAACTGCTAAGTTTATTTTTGTCTTTTCCTACTTACCAAAGGCAAGAATGAACATGCTCTGTCTAAAACTTCAGAGCTTGCTCTTGTAAAACTTGAAAGTTTTTATATGGTAGTGTTGGGATTTCTTATAAAAAGCATGTGATGCTTACACCAGCCTGGTGTATAGAGAGCCTCTCCAAACCTCCAGATGTACCAAGTGCATAGTGCCTCATTTTACATTCCTTTGTTGTCATGCAATTCTTGGTACATCTCCCTGTGTTTTAATATGAACAACTTTACATTTTTATTTTTCTTCCTTTTTAAATGTTCTTACCATGGTTATATGCAGAGTGAATTGTTGGTTTTCTAAACAGACAAAATAAATTGCAACTAGGCAGTCTTTGTTTACCTTTTTAATCTTAAGTAAGCCATACACCCTGTAACGCAACTGTATATTAAATGTATCTTGTTCAGGTTGACAACAAAATAGGTCCACGTTTATAATAGGACATGGGGAAGAATTGTTAACTGAGCAAATATTAAAGGTATATGTAAATTGGAAAATAATATTGCTACATGTCTGGCTTTATTTAGGCCCCTAGCCTGCCCAACAGATAAGATGGCTGTAAATTACTTAAAGTGAAAAAGATGAAACCTAGCAGGGATTGGTTTGTTCTGTTCACTGTAGATAGGTGTTTTTAGAAATATGGCACAGTAGTCAGTGCTGTTGCCTGTCCTGCAGTGAGACCATTAAACAGGGCTGAAAAAAATCCCTGTTACCATTGTGGTTAGAAATGTACCCCTGGATACTAACTTTTAGGTGGGTTTTCCACTGGGTTTTTTACAGAAATTGTAACCCTAAAATTTAGATTGGCTTTTAGATGGTATGAAAGAACATGTTCACCCTGTCACAAACTTTTTACACCATGACCCCCCCTCCAAGCCCTACATTCACAATACTCACCTTGCTCCCAGACATTCTTGAAAGAAGATATTTACCTTGAAGTCTGCCATTTCCTTGTAGCACTGTGTCTGTCTCCCTTCATCGGTCACACAGCCATAAAATAGGTGGTTTATATGGCCATCGTATTTCATTGGCCATGATGTCACTGACGGCTAACATGCGGAAGATCAACAGATCAGAGGGACAGTGAACTTTAAGGTAAACCTCTTGTTTCAGGAATTCTGGGGAGACAGTTAAGTATTGTAAAAGTAGGAATTTGGGGTGTCTTGTTTGTTGTGTAGAAACTTTAAAGTATGTTCTTACTGACACAAATTGCCCAGCAACAGGGAGATACTTACAATTCCTAAAATAAGTTCTGTTAACATTACTTATTACCTGATAAACAATGACTGAATATCTTCATAGAACTTGGCTCTTGAAGTTGTTTGACTAATAAACTATAATCGTGGCACATTTTCTAAAACCTTTTCTGTTTTTCTGAATGATAGGATGTTGAAGCTACACACAACTAAGCAATGGCATCATTTTGGAAAAGACCCGTGTTGATGGTTTTAGTGCTGCAAGTATTTAATTTCGTACAGTGTTTAACAGATGAAGAGAACCCTGATGAATGGCTGCTCCTCCATGTGGTTCAAGGACAAATAGGGGCAGGAAATTACAGTTATCTGAGGTTAAACCATGAAGGGAACATAATACTAAAGATGCAAAGCCTAAGGGGCGATGCAGATATATATGTATCTGATGTAACTCTTAATCCAAGCTTTGATGACTATGAGCTGCAGTCAGCAACATGTGGCCTAGATATAATCACTGTCCCAGAGCATTTTAACCGACCAGTTGGAATAGGAATTTACGGTCATCCATCTCACTCAGAAAGTGAATTTGAAATTAAGGTCTACTATGATCGAACAGTACAGGATGACCCTTTTGCTGGTGGTTCCTATGACCCAGAGGCACTAGAGTCAAATCTGAAACAACAAAGACAATCCTCCCTAGAATCATCTCAGGAAGAAGAATCAATGCTGCAGACTATACTCATAGGGGTTTTGAAAATAGTTCTTGAAATTCTCTTCTAAATGATAATAAATATGTTTTGGTATTCAGTAAATACAGAGATCTTAAGTAATTAATAACTGGAATTGAAAAAGGAGTTTAAGATGTATGCATTTTAAATTAATACCAGTTAATCACAAATGAATCACAGATTCAAATCTATACCCAATATTTACAATTTGATCAGAATTTTGTAGAGATTATTACTCCTTTGCACTCTTTGGGGAAAAAATTTTACAAGGCATCCATAAGAATTAAATTGGGTAGAAATGTAAGTAAAACTTTGGGTAGATTGTCAATTCAAAGAAAATAATTAAGATCACCCTGGAGAATTAATGTGTTACAATAGGTTTAGAGTTGTACCTTTAAAAGTAGAATTGAATGTGAGGTAGGATTGAGTATTCCTACCTCTCAATATCCTTTCTAAGCAGTGTGTGTTAAAGGACAATTATACTTGCCTTGACCCTGCTCCTGCCATCCGTGCCATCTGCAGTACCCAGGGTACTTAACTACACAGTCCTCACCCCTGGGTTCACTTTCTAACTCTTAAGTCTTCTTTCAGAGCATGTCTTCTTTCAGAGCATGTTCTGGATAACCAAAGGAAACTTGGTGAGTAAATCTAGAGTTAGAAAGTGAACCCAGGGGTAAGGATTTAGGTCCTCACCCTGGGTAATTTCCAACAAGGGAACTTGCTTTAGGTTAGTGAAGTTGTCCTTTAAAGATAACAGCACCAGCTTCACATTCTCAGCTGCCTGCTTAGTTCCCTTAACAGTCCCTCATTCTGAAGCATATGCTGCCCATACTCAAAAAGAGAGAAAAACTCTGACAACCTTGTTTAAGTTTTGTGTACACAGCCTTAACACTCTTTGGGTCATCCGTTTTTGGATGGGGTTTTTTTTGCTGTCTTCTTTCAGAGCATGTCTTCTTTCAAAGACAGGTTTTTATTACCTTACAAGGCTTTGTTGCCATCCATTTCACAGGAAAAATCAACCTTTGGGGCATTTGGTTTACTGGTGTGCTCTTTCTGTCATGCTGTCATAATTATTGCAATGACAGCATAACAATAATATAGCATTGAACCAATGGTTTTGTTTTTATTTAACTAAGAAAGGGTGTTTGTCAGCATTGGTAGTACAGTACTGATGTTTTACTTAGTGCTTATGTCAACTTGCTGGAATAATGGTGACCGCAGTGTTAGTGGCTCTAAGTATTTTATTCTAGGTAAACAGTAGTGCACATTCATAACATCTTTTTATAAAGTATATTTAAAAAGCCTAAATGGAAAGTGAAAAGAGATTTTTCTATTTTTCTTGAACCTGTATGACAACGTTACCATTTTAAAGATTTATTAATAAATAGCTATGTATTTTTTCTAAGGAAAAAAAGTGGAATCTATACATGAAGAATACTTTTTGTACTAACAAGTACTGGGAATAAAATGTTATTTGCTGCACTTTACTATGTCTTCAAAAATAATTTTAATGAAAGCCTTTAAACTAAAGAAGTTTCCACCTATCTACTTTCGCTTTAAGATCCTGTTTGATCACATTGTTTTCATTAGCCACAAACCATCTTTATGTGCCTAATTTTAAAATTAAATAGTAAAAGAATCTCTAAGCTGATATACCGTATCGGGTGACGGAGGCAAATACTTCTGTAGTTGAAATCATGCTGTGGGATTGAACATTTAGATCTATATTTTTTGTACCGTATCCATATTGGAAAGAAGTACTTTTGATTTATAACATTCATCACCCTTTATCTGTTCCCCCCCCATTTTAGACTGACAGTTTGAATGACTGAAGAACCGAAAACTTTTTTCTTTTTCTTAAAAGAAAATTTTAGGATGCTCACAGACTTTGAGAAATGGGCAATCGATTCAGTGCTTCATATTAGGGTTGGTACACACTACAATTTTTTTTTCTGTCTGACCAATCTCCTCTAGCAATTGGTTGGGTCGTGGCAATAGTTTGCTACGTTTGATTGTGTGGTCCATAGGGGAAGCATGGTCGCCCATGATTTAATAGCATACCCGATCTTCCGTTCATCTAATCTGGAAGAATGGGCAACTGATATTGCAAAATCACAGCACTCTTCATGCCAACTGACCAATAAATGGAAATATGTCAGTCAGACCAAAAAATCTGCTTATGTGTATCCCACCTAACAATCTGTAAGGACTGTGGTATGGAAAGGATAATGCTAAAGATTGGTCTTTTATAGATACTGGGTATTTTTAACTAGCAGACAGGTTAGTTAGAAAATAGTCTGATCCAGAAAGTTATACCAATAATTAGGTATCAGCGCATTGAGAGAACTTTGCACCTGAAGAACTATCTAGTTCTGGTCTGCTAATGGATATGAAAAGAGAACTAACCCCAAAATAAGTAACCATTGATGTGGTAGCATTATGCTGGCCATGTACCACTTTCTTACCTTTAACACTCTTGCTGTGTGGGCCAACTGCCTGGCCTGATTATTTTGTGAATAACATTGTGGCGGTAATGTCGATAGCTCATAATGATCTGGCCGGGGAACTTGGACAAGTACAATTGTTACGCGTTCAATTTTGATTCAAAGTTCATAACAGATAAAACTTAAAATTTAAGTAACATCTGGTTACAATATAGTAAGCAATACCCCCCTACAATGCCCATGCAGTGATACTACCCTAGTAAGTTGTATACTTACATTTTGTAAGAACTGGATTCTCTATTAAAAAAGGCTTCCATATTACCACTTGCACATTTCCCAGGCAATGTACCGTAGTCTGTAAAAGGTATATCAACCAATTTTTAAAGTGTGTTTTATTCAGTTTAACTGAATCACGGTAGGTAAACTAGCTATGGCTTACCTCCTGTTCTAAGTAAAACCTGCAGGAGAAAAGAAGGAACTTAACGAGGATCGCTCCAGCGCTGGGTTCTTACTGACAGGCCCCAATGCTCCCTTGCACTGTGGATGTACCGGAGAATGTCAGTGGCGTTGGAGACTCAACAGCACTGGAGCAATCCTCTGTAATTTACTTCTCTCCAGGTTTTACTGAAGAACAGGAGGTAAGACATAGCTCATTTACCTCCCGTTCTTCAGTTTAACTGAATAAAATGTTATGCAGTAAAATTGAAGAGGAAGGACTTGAAAATGGAACGTATAACATGATAGAGTAGTTGCATCCATTTTATGAATTGGTGGCCAAATCTAAATCCACAAACTTTACCACTGGTAGTTCTACTCGACCAAATCAAATGCTTTGCTAGTGTTATATGTGGCAGATATCTATCACAAATTTACCTGCTGGTCTGGTCCAGTGCCACTCTGAGCAGTGTGTTCCTCCTGGGTAGCCTGCAGTGACGTCACAACATTTATGCGCAAAGATTCCTAGTTTCCCCTGGTGCCTGATTATAGTAAGTCTTTACATCTGGCTCCACTATCACCTTTCGTGATAGGCTCTTGCACCCATATCTTCCTTCTGTATCCAATTCCAGCCTTCTTCCACCATTCATAACTCTTTTCTTGCTCCTACCTTGCCTCTTCAAGGCAGATTTCTTACTGTCTACCCAATGTCTGGACTTAGACCTCCTCATTAAAGGGTAGTAAGTAACATTTAGGCAATCAAAAGTTTATTTAAGTGAACACAAATTGTACATAAGAAAAATCAAGACAATCTGGTTGCAGAACATTTTATTAAGAAAGGTCACACATGTTTTGGAGCATGTACCTAGAAAACTGGTGACGTGGCAGAAAGAAAGGTTTAGGTGGAATCAGAAACTGGATAGCCTTCAACCAAAAGGTTTAAAGAAAAACTATACCTTACACACTGTCCATCAATGGTTAGTAGCCAGGGTGAGGACCTAAACTGCCAGGTCCTCACTGCTGAGTTTCTTTATCTTCTAATACACCAAAATTTTGCTTTGTGGCTTCATCCTCCATTCTGTCAGCGACTCCTTTGCAATCCTGGCCAATCAAAAAGCTTCTCATTAGCTGGGATTGCAGCAGTAGAGTCGGAGCCGCCAAAACAAATTTCATGTAAGTATTCCAAATCATAGAAGCTGAACCCTGCATTGAGGATCTGGCAGTTTTGGTCCGTTGGAATGGGCTGGAGGTGAGTATAATTGTCCTTTAAAGTATGCAATGTCTCTAGTTCAAAAAAATACAAGTTACCTAATTATTATAAAAAGATACAAACATAGATACAACTTTAACATAAATTTAAGATAGTTTTAAAAACTTATTTTAAAACTATCTTTCCTCACGATAGGGCTGTTTTCGAGCCTCCGCATTCTATTTTCGAGAGTTACTGAAATCGAACGCTACTTTCGAGGGTTATCGAAATTGTTTCTTGCTTTCGAGGGTTACCGAAAATCAATCATTACTTTCGAGTGTTACTGAAATCAACATTACTTTCGTTTCGCAGTTTCGATAATCATCTCATTTCGACGATTATTGAAAATTAAGATAAAAATCGAAAATTCGGAAAATCCAGGGTTCCGTGAAATACAGGAGTTCCGAAAGTTTCGTCCGGACTTCGAAACCCTCAGATTCAATTCGAAAAGGGTTTCTATTCGAACCCACATTACATCTCTATTTTTAACAATAATAACTTTTATTGAATCTCCCTGTTGGGGAGTCAAGAAGAAATTTTTCTTTTTCCATTTCCAGATGGATTGTTTTGCCTTCCTATTGATCTTTAGCCTCATAAGTAGGCTAAAAAGGTTGGACTAGATAGACATGTCGTTTTTTAAACTCCAATACTATGTTAGGGCTAGGCCACACTAGCGCTTTTTTCGCACGTTTGCGCACGCGTTTCGCGATAGCGCACGCGATTTTCGCTAAAATGGAAATCGCGGGAACGCAAAAATTCCCGCGATTTCCGATGCGCATGCGATTGCACGTCCATTCGCGTTTTGCACGCGATTGTGTGCGAGATTCCTGTGCGTTGTAGTGTGGCCTCAGCCTCACTGTCAGCCAAATTATCGTCTTTTCAAGTATTTTCACGATGGACCATATATATATATATATATATATATATATATATATATATATATAGGCACATAATTGCTTTTGTGCGATACCTTGCCTTAACAAGCATTGTTTTTACTTGGTAGTACGACTGCATCGTAAAATACAGACATTCAGGGAGATTCAATAAAAGTTCTTATCGTTTAAAATGGTGCTAATTTTGCCCCAACCAATCAGAACTTATGTAACATTTGAAAGCTAACATCTGATTGGTTGGGGCAAAATTAGCACCATTTTAAACAATAAGAACTTTTATTGAATAACCCCATTGTGCGGTATCGCCTTTACAATGCAACAGCGATCACGGTAGTACAATAACATGGGCTTATAAATCCCCATATCGGTGCAGAGGAAACACCCTGCCTGTTAAATTTAACCCCTCTTTAGGAGTGACATTAGGAGGTCATGTCACCAACTGCAAGCAGGACATTTGAAAATTCACCACAATTCAATTTCTCACAGGCTGCAGCCAGAGATGTGATTCAGGGCTTATTTTAAAGGGTAACTGTCTTCTCCAAACCTTCCAAACTAGTTAGGGTAATATAAAAAGCATATGAAAAGCCTTCCGTTGTAACTGTAAATTGAACCCTAAATCACATCTATAGGTACAATTTGTGAGAAGTTATTCCTGGAAAGGTTCAGCAATATTACTTCATGCTTGAACTCTTCCTGTTTTCAGCCATGTGACCAGCCTCTGCCTACATTAATAGGCTCCCCTTCTCAACTTTTTTTAAAAAATTATACCTGTTGAGGTACTTCCTGCCATGCCTCTCTTGAGTTGGTTTTCAAAAATGCATCAAGATAGCTGTAAGGTTAGAAACACTGCTTAACGCAGTAACTACATCTGTTCCAAAAGTTGCAGGTTCCCTTTCCACAAAGGGGCTTATGTAAAAAGAAGGGTAAAGGTTTTCCTGTAGAAACAATCTGCAGCTAACAATCAGATGTTATTTAACTACAGTTTGATTGGTTGCTGCAGATTAATAGCACAAACAAAGAATAACAGTACATCATTTAATACATAAGACCCAATTACTGGTCCTTTGGACCAATGCAAACACTTTTTGCACAATGAAAATAAATAAATTAAATTAAAGGAGGACTATGATGTGTATACATATTTAGTACTGGTAATTCCTACCTCCCAATATTTTTCTGTGAGGAGCTCCAGCCCAAAGAAAACTGGATTCTGCCAGTCTTCCTCCTTGCTTCAGCACTATCTTTAATACAGGACCAGTCCAGGACTAACCTGGCAAATAAAAACTATGTGCTGTAGCTCCTATAAATAAACAATATTGCAAGGTAGGAATAATCCTACCTCCCTGACCCAGGTACTTTCTATTTAGTATAGAAATACTAGTATATAGTAGTAACTATATAGTTATCCTTCAATGGCATCACTCCTAACCAATACCAAGTAAAAACAAAAAAAAAGTGCATGTCCACCTCTTTTATAAAAAATTGCTGTAGTGTAGGACCCTCTCCCACCCCCAACCACTGTATTTGTGTGTAAATCCTAACTCTACTTACACAGCCTCTTTCCCGTGGAGTTCAGACATGGCCCTCTGCTTGCATGAAACTGCAAGCAGGGGGCTGGACCGGCAGCCGCATCCGTGATTTACTTTCAGAGGACTTTTGTGCAGACATTACAGGAGAACCATTTGGAGAAGTAAGGTAAGGATTTTTACACACTGCACAGTGGGGCCAGTAGTGGGGGAGAATTAGGTTATAGAATACACAAAGCTGAACTAAAAATCTCCCCATGTTCAATTTGTAACCTACTGGCAGGCACCAGGGACCAAAGAAGAAGGAATGACTCATCGCTGTAATAGTAAGACTGAGGCTACAGGTGAAGTCGCTGACTAGCCACTAGATTTAACCCTTTATACTGCTGTATCTTATAGACTGCAGCTAGAAACATTATCCTGGAGTTGTTTAAAAGGGACAAAGTCCCTGCTTAATGGTTAGTGTCCCTTTAAAGGTAGGAACATACTCTTTTTAATAAAGGGCATATTTATAGAGACCACAGTTACCCTTTAAGTTATAGGCTTGTAAAGCTACACTTCCCTATCGGTCCTTGAGTCTCTGTGACGGTCACAGATGAGCAGCTTAGTAATCTATTTGGGGCATTATCTGTTGTATTCAGTAAGATCAACTGGACTTTAAGTTTAGTTATTGAACTAAACTTTAAGTCCAGTTGATCTAAATGAATACAACAGATATACCATGACCTGGATGAATGAGAACCTTCACAAGCATATCTGGGACATTGTTTACCAATAGAGCATGACATCCAATAAGAAAAGTTGTTGAAGATTCTAATATAAATATCTTGGCAAAGGAACATGACTGGTTCAAGAGATGTGTCAAGAAGGCCATTTATGTGAAAATAAAGAAACCAAGCCTTAATAGAGTTGGTGGTGGTGGGGGAGGTCAACACCAATGTCTGCCATGTACAATGCTGTATTGACACCTTACCCTAGGCAGTTTCGATAACACTCCTTAGCCTCCACACCTTGCATTCAGAAGGTCTCTAACACCTGGCTGTCATATGCTAATTGGAACTTTCCAGGGTACATACATAATTGCCAACAGGTTCTTGTACAAGTCATTCTGAATTGAAAAAGCCAGTTTTAAACATCTTAAATTCCCAGCATTCCTCAACTACAGAGAAAAGCCTAGGAAATGCTGGGAGTTGTAGTTTTCAAACATCTTGGGAGCCAGTTTGAGGATCCCTAGACTAGATGGATGGATGTTTTTATTGTAAATCAAAATACTATACTAAACCTTATTGCAACAGGACCTCACCTGGTCATAACAAAAAAAAGTATTTTTTGTCCAATTGACCAATAAGATCTGAGCTGGAAAATTGGTTCTCATTAAGTAAGTAAAAGTCAATGCACCAGATAAATAGTTGCTAATGGATATATCTTATATGCAGTGATTTATATATATATATATATATATATATATATATATATATATATATATATCTGTATTTGTAATATTCAGCAGCTTAATGATCAATTTTCTGATGGATGTAATACTATGGTAAACGTGGCATAATTTGATGAGGTCGAGGCATGTGCCCTGCAGAGATCTCTGTTGTAGTCAGTTTCAGATTTACATCTAAGGAGACTAGAAGCATAAAAAGCTTGGCATTCTTAACACTGACCCTAAACACAGGCCACGCCTCCAAGCTACATTTTAAACTTTTGGAGAGTAAACAGGCTATATTATGCTGAGATTTGTGAAATATTAACAATAAAGCAGGTGTAACATCCAGCCTGATAAAGGGGCTTAGGACTCCCGAAAGCTTGCTAATTTTTTTTTTATCTAGTTAGGCAATAAAAAGGTATCAACAGCTCTACTTTTCTTCCAATAAAGCAGGGTGATGTTAGATACACGCCTACTGTGCCAAATAGTAAATCCTGACCTGGGTGTAGTAAGAAACCTGGTGAAGACATGTGGCCCAGTGGAGATCTCACCTTGCTGACATCGGGCAAATCCCGTAACAGCAGATAGAGATCGGATAAATTATACATTCCTCTATAGATGTACGTCTTATCTAATAACTAGAGCGATGTTGCGTTTCTCACCTTCCAACCTTCCTGCCTGACCTATTGATTTTGCAAAACAACAGGTCAAACAGGTCTTTCAGTGTCGCATTAGCATCAAGGGAATGTTGGAGGGTGAGTTACTAATGTAAAGACAAACTTTAAAACTATCGAATGTTTCAAAACATGAAGCAAATTGCATGATTTCAATTATAACTGCAGAATCAATTGTTCAAGTAATAGATGTTTCAGGGGTTTTCAGTTTAAAAAGTATAGAGTACCTATAAATTATACAAGGCTTCAAAGAAATTAGTTCAGCATGCAGAATGCACTAATGCAAATTCCTCAACAGGACTCAAGTGTGATAGTTGCTGTATATTGACAGCTTAAGAGGTTTTTCTTCCATTTCACTTGTGACAGGAAGTGACAGGAACCTAGATTGGTATTTTGCAGCACTTTCTATGCTTATGCTTATCTACAGAAATGTAGATTATACAGATTGACAAGAACTTTTGACAATAAAATTTATGCTATGAGATCAAACTGCATGTATGGCATGTAACCAGGACACTTTACTGTCACAGGGCATCTTTGACCCTGGGTTGCCACATTTATCATTATGCATCAAATGTATAATTTATAGTCTTATTCTTTTTGAGCTTAAAGGGTATGTACACTAGAAAAAAAAAATTCATCCCAACTATCACTCCTACAGTTTTTTGGTTGATCTGCCCCCTATTTCATTGGATATCCAATCTGAAACATCTTACGTTTTAGCATTTCTATAAGCAGTTTTGCTGTAGCTGGAATGGTTTGACAGTTGGTGTGCTGTATACTGTATGCATACACCTCAGAGTATGTGCTACTTACATGTATTCATTTATAGATTAAGATGACGCAAAGTAATTTTTTTAGTATTCATACACATTAAGTTTCCCTGTATTAATGATGAAATGGAAACACATTACAGGAAGGGAAGCAATTTCTTATAACTTTATAAATGAAATGATTTATTAACAAATTTTATGATACCGAGTCTTTTATGTCCTTTCTTCACCAATAACAATGAGATCACCCCCATCTGTTCTGTATTACATTTTTATCTGCATTCAGCCTAGTATAAAAACATTTATACTAAGTATATGAACATTTTTGGTGTGTCACAGTTTAAACACCTTCATTTTATTAGTTCAATTAAAAGGATTACGTAATTATAATTTTACACACTCTGGCATGTGCACAGATTGCATTCCAGCAGTACAAACATTTTAAGGCATTTTTTACATAGGGTTTACTGTAGCATCACCACCCATATTAGTTTAGGCTTTAGATATTAGCACAAACATAAAGCTATCTATATGTGTCATATCCTCAGAGAATATTAAACACACAGCTTAGCCATCTCAAACTAAATCTTTAGTGGAGATATATATATATTTATTTTTAAAACAACAAATCAAAAATGCATAAAATTAAGTTTATGGTTCCATTGAAAGAACATTTCCTATTTCTATAAAAGTCAATAATACAAATCAAAAATCTGTCTATTACAGTATTTCACAGTATTAGACAATTCAGAACCTGAATTAGTTTCCGGTGTCTCTCAATAAAACCGTTAATTTTATCATAACTGTTTCCAGTGCATTTTCAAAATATAAAAAAAGTACATATCTGAAATGGCACAAAGTACACTGCACACAATTTTGGTAACACATTACAATTAGTGGTCCCTGAAAAATCCAGTCTCTACCTTCCTTAGTGGACATTCAGCATTCATTTCACCCTATGACGAGGTATTACAGATAGATCATTACATTTTAATCAAGCATAATAAATTTACAACCATAACATTTAAACTGATACTAGCTTTCAAAATGCCCAAAAGACTAAAGCTCCAAACATTTTATTATTTGGCATAAAAATAGTGAAAAATATTTGTGATGACATTTGTGATGACTTTAAAAGTACTTGAGTTTCCGGTCATGTAGCACCATTTTGAAAGGCTTGAGAAACGGAGACATTGCTTAATTGCTTATCCTTCTTTACCGTTTTTGACCCTTCGCGCTCCTTTTTTTGGTGTACATGGAACATTTTGACAACAATCACAAATCCAGCGACCTAAACATAAATTAAAATTTTGTTTAAAATAGCACTGAGAAAAAAATGTAAGCACTATGTCTTATTAATAAAAACACTTTTTCCCCCAACTTATTTTAATAACCAGTGTGCACTGAACTTTTATGAAGATGTACTTGATATTAGAGGCCCAGTATCTGACACCTAATTTCAATGATAAACATGGGGTGAGGAATCCTAGGATAGGAAGGCAACTTCATAAGCATTTTCATCTCAACCACAGGGGAATGTTCACGTTTCTAAAAATGTACCCTAATTCCCACACAAATTATTTCTATGCATTAATTTAAACTCATCAACCCTAAAGCAAAACAATGATATAACTATTAAATACAATATTCTCTATGGGTTTTTTTGTAATTTTTTGTACTGGACATTAATATCCCTTTGATACCTTAAAACTAAGAATCAAGTATAGAGGATAAATACACGAATGCAGATTATTTTTATACCTGATGGAAGGGCACCAAGCCCAACACAGAATGTATGGTATCCACGGTCACAGAGGTCACAAAACATCATTTCTTCTTCGTGGTGAGGCTGCCCACATATAATACATGTTTTACATTCCATACATTGCCATGGATATTTCTTTATTACAGCAACAAGTTCTGGTGACATATCTAAACAGGAAGGATGACCTAAAGTACAAATTTTCAAAAATTACATTTCATCATAATTTTCTATATAAAAAAAAAATATATATTTTCTTAGCATAAACCATGGGATGGTAAATCTAGGTAGCAACACTAAGCTTAGTTATATGTAGAAAGGTGGGATTAACCACAGGTCTCTAGATAAACAAGGGGGTAAAACCTCGTACACACGTCCGACGCATGACCCCTCGAGCGCACAACACAGACCCGACGAATGGACGCTTCGGGCGATAGTTGCACGTGTGTATGCGTTCGGTCAGGCGTCATTCGTTAGCCTGCCATGGCAGATAAACTAATGAGGTCTGACCGAACGCATGAACATGTGCAATTTTCGGCGAAGCAGCCATTCATCATACTCGGGGGTCATTTGTCGGCCTTAGCGTCGGACATGTGTACGAGGCTTTAACCTTTGAGTATCTGAAAACAAGTTATATCTTATTAGATCACAGTCAAAACATAAAAAATAGACATTTTATTCAGTAATTGTACATTTAAACTGGCCAATAAACCTTTTTTAACCTTTCATATGTAACCAATGTTAAAGATCTAGCACATGTAAAGTTTAAAAAATAAATAAATAAATGAATTGATGAATGAATGAAAAGTACCTGGGATAGGGAGGTAGGACTGGTAATTCTTACCTCCCGATATTGTCTCTGTGAGAAGCACCAGCACAAAGAAAACTGCTTCTGCCAGGCTTTCTCCAGCACTATCTTTAATACAGGAAAGCCCTGGACACTTACTTTGCAGATGGAAACTGGACGTGCTGGCACTCCTCAACTAAATGATATTAAAAGGTAGGACTAATCAAACTTACCTTCTTGCACCAGGTACTTTTCATTTTTAAAAAGTACATTTTTGCAGTGTAGCTGTCCTTTAAAATAAAACGGAATCTGCTTTTCAGAAAGATATTTCAGAACCATTGTGCCTTTACTATTTACAAAATGTGACGCATTGACAAGTAGCTCCTAAAACACTGTTGCTTCCCTTGATATTTCTGTTACAGAATATAAATTGTTTTTAAAGCAATGCCTGACTTTACCCATAATACTCCTGCTATTGTTGGTTTTGTGCTAAAATAACTTTTCAATAATTCGGCTAAGGGGCTGGTTCTAGCAACAAGTTTGCCATGTCACTAGAAATACACCTATGACTAAACCATAAAAAAACGCCCCAAACATATCTTCAAAAAGGCTAAAAAGCATAAAACTGAAACAGTTTTAAAATACTCTTTAAAAAGAATTATTCAACTCAGATCAGGGTTCCTTATTTATCTGTTTGCACTATTTATTTTTATTTAGCTTACTCCCTTTGGCATGCTCTTTGTAACCTGAAACCTTCTTTCATACAATTATAGATTTTGGCAGAGGGGATGGTTAATTTGGGGTTTAGTGGTCCTATAAGGACTAGTAATACAAGGGGGGAAAGTGTGCTTTAACATTTATAAATTTTGGTCTGCAATACCAAAAGATTTTAAAAGGATGTTTAAGAGTCCAGATCATCCATGAAATCCAGCAGGATGAGCAGGACTAACAACTTAAAATTGCAATGGGAGTTTACACGTGTTAGATTTTTACCCACTGGACAACAGTGATTTCATGCGTCTTTAAAGGTCTCCTGTAAATATACTCAGGTTTCAGGCCTCCTAATCAAGGATACTCAATGAAAACTTGTGAAGTCACTCAAGGAGCTGCTATTCAAAGACATTTGAGTCATTTTATTAGGGCATTTGAAAGACAAAGAGGAGGCAGAAGCAGAAACTACCAGTTGGAGCGCTATTTCTTACCTCCCGTTCTTCAGTAAAACTTGCAGGAGAGGGGGAAAAACTTACCCGTGAACGGTCCAGCACTGCTGCCAGACTCAGAAGCATCCACAGTCCCTTGCATTGGGAGCAAGGGACTGTGCAAGGGAGCGTGGATACATCAGAGATGCTGTCGCTGGACCGTTTGTGGGTTAACGGAAAAACGCAAACTTAAAAAAACGGTGACATCCTTTAAAACTAAACATACAACATATATACCTTTTTTCAAGTAGCAGATTTTCAAGTCTTATCACTGAATCTTTTTGCTTAGTGCGGTAAAAAAAAGTAAAGTGAAAACATAATTTTATTGCTTTTCTGAAGGGATGTTTAGTGCCAACACAAAACACTTAATTGCATTTAGTTAAGGGTAACTGCTGCCTACATACAAAGCTTACTCCATTTAATAGACCTCTCAATTAGCTTTTTCAAACTAGCCCAGCATCATATCTGTAGCTGCAGTCCAGAGTTACAGACATGAAGATTGTAACACTTGCTGTATCTCCTCTCCAGCCAAGACACAGCGGAAGCCCTCTGCACTGATAGCTTTAAATTAGTATAATATTTGGTATATTTTTGAGACATTTTGTATTATTCATCTGTTCATTATGTTTATTTACGGATTTAAAAAAAAATTCGAATGAATTAAAAAGTACATAATTACCATCGATATTATGTACACTTACCACTATTATCGCATTGGGAACAGTGAATTAGCTTCTCGGACTTTTTCTTGGCGACGTCCTTACCCCTCAGACAAATTCCACAAATAGCATTTGGGTTGGCCTTCGGCTGGAAGAGTAGAAAAGGGCTATAATGTAATAGGAACCCAAAAAGGGGCTCTGTTTGATTTTTTTTTTAATTTAAATTAACGTGTTGGTAATTGATTGATTTGAATGTATTTAATTGTATTTGCAGAGAGCAAAGTAGTAATTTTATGCACAGAACCTCCCATCTCGGCATAAATATTTGGGAAATGCAATTATGCTTGTTTTGATAACAGTTTTACTAGATTTACTTTGTCAAGACAAACACAAGGACAGCACATTAAGGTACGTGTATATAGATATATAAGTATAGGTGGAAATTTTGTCTGAATGATGTTTTCATGTGTAATCGGACGATAATATCGATCTGTCCAATGCCACCTTAAATTGATCTTAAACTGAAATGGAAGCAATGGCAGAAGCAGCATGTTTTTATAAGTCACTCAGCTGCATAATCTAGTAAATAGTATAAGTAAATATTCTGCTGTTGCTACCATTTTAATTTTGGCCACACATATATTATATAAGGGATAACACACCCTTTACAGTGCAATATCCATATATTATATAAGGGGCGCATTATATTTTATAATACAAAAGGTTTTTCAATCTTTTTTTTTTTTTTTTTTTAAATGTATGGCATTGTAAGCTCCTACCCTTCCTTCATAAAATTAGCTTAAGTGGTTAAATGTTACATAGTAAGGGAAATAAATGACCTTAACAAAACTCCCCTACATAGCAAACTATCTGAAGCAAACCTCAGTGAGGAGAAAGTGTGTGTTTTGTGAAGTTAAGATGAGTCCTGGTCTCTGTAATTTATTGCCTTGAATATGTAACATTAACAACTTATGCCATTTTGTGAATAAATGCGAGGTTCAGTGGTGGTTTAAAAAAAGTCACTTGGCTAAGTAGCCAAGTGATTCTGAAAAAGAATCTGCATCTCCCATTGAAAAAACAGAACCTTTTGTATTATAAAATGCCAAACAAATTCTATACCAAGCAGAAAAAGCAACTCCAATGTTAACGCTGCTACAGAATGTTAGCCTTTAGTTTAGAGTTAGCATTTGATTACAGCTTTGTTCCCAGAAAACAAAATATGTATCCCAGAGAGTCTATAGGCATTCTCATATGTAAAACAATATGCATTTTATTAACGCTAAAAATGATCTAGTTACGTTTTAAGGAAATAATGGCCCTATTGTCTGCCAATATAATAATATATATCAAAGGAAAAACAATCACATTCTCAGGTCTTGTTTAAATATATCAAATAGAAATTTTAATTTTTACAGATTCACATCATGTGTTGATCACATCACATTGATGGGAATCTGTAAGAATAAAATCTCTATTTGATAAACCCTCTGGTGCATTGTTTACTAATTGGCCATATCAGAGGACTTGTCGACATCCTTTAAGATTGGAAGAAAAGAAGTTTCATCTTCAGGTGAGCAAAAACAGTGGAACTGTCTTCCAACAGATGTGGTAATGGCAAGTTCATTGAATAGCTTTAAAAGTGGGTTAGATAAGTTTCTAAAACTAAAAAATATTGAGAATTACTGGTATTAATACATATACTGCAGTTCTGCTTGATCCAGGGATACTTTCCGATTGCCATTTGAAGTCCGTCAGAATCCACCACCCCCTTTTTTTTTAGCTGTTTTTTTTTCTGCCTTCCTCTGGATCAACTGTTAGGTAGGGCTAAAAAGGAGGGTGAAAAGGTTGGACTTGATGAATGTATGTTTTTCTTCAACCTCAATTACTGTCACTATGATATATTTTAACAAGACCTGAGAGTGCAATTGTTTTTCCTCTGATGTAGACTCGCACCCAGGCAATTAACAAGTAAAAAAAAATATACTAATATATAATATATATTAGTAAAGCACTGTAGGATGCAGGCACACACTTCAAGATTGACAACTGCCTGGGTGCTACCTCTGAGGAAGTATATGAAGTACCTCTGAGGAAGTATATGAAGGTGCACACCAAGGTCTAATTTCAGTGGTTTTTATTCAAGTGAGTAATAACGTTTGGGCCCTGTTTGGTCTTTTTACATTTTTATTAATATAATCAGCATTTTACACAAGTATTAAAACATTTGCACTTTTTAGCCTTAATCTAGCACTCCTAAACTCAGCACTTAGACTGTACTAGCACGGTAGTACTTAAGTATACTTGCACTGTATTTTGGAAATGAAATACCGCTTTAAGAGTATGTGGCTTTAATTATTCTGGTTTGTAATTATGATGTCACCTCAGAGGTCGAGCTACACCTATTTAATGTTTGCACAAGTGCACACAATATTTGGCTTGAGAAAGGCCCCAGAAACAGGGCAGAAACGTTGCTACTCAAAAAAATAAAAATCACTGCAATAAGACCTTGGTCTGCACCTTCATATCTACCTATGTTTACATATATTAGTAAATATGGTATTTGAGGATCTGCTAAAAAGGTTATAATGGTATTTTGAAGAAGCACAAATACATCTAAATATTGACAGCTAAAACTTGTGAAGGTTCTCATTCATCCAGGTCATGGTATATCTGTTGTATTCAGTCCAGTTGATCTAATTGAAAACAACAGATATTGACAGCTTAACAATAAAAATGTAAAATGTAAATTTCATATCTCAATTATCACTCAATAACATATCTTACTCCTAATGACTCCTATTGTTTATTAAATGCATTTCTTACTGTCCCTGTGGCTCTATATTTAAATATTAGCCTTTTTTGGGGTGAATGGGCTGTGGGCCCACCGGTGGAATTCCCCTGTAACCCTGTGGTCCAGTCCGACACTGTGTGCGTTGGTAGTGAGACTGTAGCTGAAACTTATTAGGCAATTCTGCCAATACTGTACTATTGGAGTGCATGTGTGGCCACCCACATTAAAAAGCACTAGCATGCGATTCTCACACGCTAACAAATTGCAAAAGATTGGAAGCGTGTGAAAATCACGCTAAAAAAATAGATAAGAATTATACAGTTAATTAAACGAGAGAGAAGGCATAGCAATGCATAATCAACCAATCTGCTGTAACAATTTGTAAAAATACAAATCAACATATAGAGGAAGAATGTTCCCTTTGCACAAATGCCCTTTATAGTATGTTTCTAAATCTAAACGAAAAAGAAAAAACTTTTAAAGTAAAGTGAATCATGTAATGCACATTCATTTAATAAAACCATAATTTTTCTGCTATATCATAAACTAAGTTAATATTTACTGTTTCACAATCATATGTACATTTACTTCTCCTACAGCAGGTAAAATAATGCATGAAAGAGGACAGAGGCATCCAGAATAATATCAATGCCATTTATTTAAAAATACAAAATAGATGTCAACCTGTGCAATACAATTTTCAAGAGGAAAAACTATGAAAAGTCTAACATTGACATGTTTATTGCTACAGGCTTTTAATGTAAAGCTAAACATTAACACATTGCTAAGAATGACACCTTTCCTTTAGAATTTATTTTCTACATTTATAAAATTAACTGACGTGTATTACCCAACATGCAAAGAAACCTACCACTAAGCCAACCTCCTAAAAATGATACATGCAATTCTGAGCCATTTTATAATTATAAGCAACTGTATTAAGAAAAATATGCCATCTAATTTTTTAAAAAAAAAACAAAAAAACATTTATGAAATAAGTATTTGATTAATCTGAGCTCCAAAGCAATGGGGTACATTTTTCCCCTTCGCTCCTATCCTACAAACTGCTAATGAAAGCACTGTATTTCTTGCCTTTTAAGTAATTCCCCTTTGAAGATACAAGTCTGTGAAAGTAGTCTTTCCCTAAAACAAACCATTCAGGTACTCATCCTATTCCTATCCATGAGTTCATGACACTCTGGCTAATTTTGCACGTTTTCATTCATGTAGCGTTTTTTTTTTTTTAATGTTTCTGCCATTAAACATCTGGATCCGCTCACAAATCCCTGCAACAATGTAAAAGAAGCCTAAGAAGCCTCTCTAGAGAAATGTTTAACACACTAATAGGCATATTTTTGTCAGAAAGGTCCATTAAGGACTAATTATTAAATCAGATGTTTCTGGTTAAAAAGCCAGGGAAAAATGTGAGCTAGGTAACAATTCTCTATATAAAAGATTAGTTTTCTGGATAAAGGTAAATATAACTTATTTTAATACAGTAAAATATATAGGCAAAATGCCCTACCTGTACTAACCTGGGAAAAGCCTATCCTGAATTTACTAATCCAGAAAAAAAATATCAAGCTTTAGCTGGTACCACACAGAAATGCAACACCTTTCTATTGTATAGTCTGTGACTGCGAGAGAGAAGAGTTGGTGTGTAAGCGAATGCCTGTGTGTGTGAGAAGGTCTGTGTGAGAAAGTGTATGCATGAGAATACCGTAAGTGTGTGAATGAGTGTATGAAAGTGTATAGAGATGTGTGTATAAGAAAGTGACTGTGTGAGAGAATCAGTATAAGAGAGTATGAGTGTGATAAGAAAAAGACTTGTTACTTCAGTGGTCTGTAATATGCCAACTTTTTTAAGACCAGCTAATGGATGGCTGACTAGTGGCAGTCCCACCGATATATTCCCAGCCCCCCCAGCCTAGGGTTACCGGACCAAGGATTGGAGAAAATTCTTAATAAAATATAATTAGTGGAGCTGGACTAATATCAATTTTTTTCTAAATCAGCCTTGCTGTATATTTTAGATGGCCTAGGTTAAGAAAAAAAAAAAAGTATAAATTCAGCCCTTGAGTATGTCCATATGATTTCTTGGATTACACCACAACAGCAACCATTCTCCAGAATACTTGGGTCTGCTATATCTTCTATATTTTAAACAATCTATATTTTTTTGCATATTCGACAAATAGGATTTGACAAAACCACTCTGACAGAGATACTGTTGTTGAGTTCCCAATGTGACACTTAAGTTGGCCATACACTTGGAACTTACCTTCCCATGTTACTATGACATTCTCCTGGTGTTCTAACAATGTCAGAAGAACCACCAATCTTTTTTTTTTTTTGATTGACTTGAATGGACCAGGCCTGTAGACATTT
>JAACNH010004913.1:0-22274 GCA_019447015.1 Hymenochirus boettgeri | reverse complement strand
GGGCCCTACCTACTTTTGTGTGCTGGGAACCTACCTACTTTTATCTCCCTCTGGCTGTCCCACTGTCACCCTACCTGTCCCTTTATCTGTCCCAGGGGCACAGATAGGGGGACAGGCAAAGGAACAGATAGAGGGAAAGGTAGAAGGACAGACAGAGAGACAGATAGAAGGACAGGCAAGGGGACAGATAGGACAGGCAGAGGATAGATAGAGGGACAGGCAGAGGGACAGACAGATAGACAGAGGGACAGATAGAGGGACAGAGAGGGTGACAGATAGAGGGAAAGGCAGGGGGACAGACAGAGGGACAGAAAGAGGGACATATAGAGGGACAGGCTGGGGGACATATAGAGGGACAGGCTGGGGAACAGATAGAGGGACTGGCAGAGGAACTGATGGAGGAAAAAGCAGGAGGACCGATAAAGGGACAGGCAGGGGGACAGATAGAGGGACAGGCCGAAGGACATACAGAGGGCAGATGGAGAGACAGGCTGGGGAACAGATAAAGGGACAGGTATAAGGACAGACAGGGGGACAGATAGAAGGATAGACAAGAAGACAGATAGAAGGATAGGCAAAGGAGCAAAAAGATGGACCGGCAGGGGGCAGATAGTGGAACAGGCAGGGGGACAGATAGAGGGACAGACAGAGGGGACAGACAGAGGGACAGGCATGGGGACAGACAAATGGACAGACAGGGGACAGGCAGGGGGACAGGCAGAGATGCAAAAGAATGGAAAGGCAGGGGGACAGATAGAGGCACAGGCAGGGGATAGATAGAAGGACAGGCAAGGGGACAGACAGAGGGACAGAGAGGGTGACAGAGGGAAAGGCAGGGGGACAGATAGAGGAACAGGCTGGGGGACAGATAGAGGGACAGGCAGGGGGAGATAGAGGGACAGGCAGGGGAACTGATAGAGAAACAAGCAGGAGGACCAATAGAGGGACAGCCAGAAGGACAGGCAGGGAGACTTATAGAGGGACAGGCAGAAGGACATACAGAGGGCAGATAGAGGGAAAGACAGGGGAACAGATAAAGGGACAGGTATAAGGACAGACAGGGACAAATAGAAGGATAGGCAAGAAGACAGATAGAAGGACAGGCAGAGGTGCAAAAAGATTGACAGGCAAAGGGGCAGATAGAGGGACAGGCAGGGCGACAGACAGGGTGACAGATAGAGGGACAGGCAAGGTGACAGATAGAGGGTCAGGCAAGGGGACAGATAGAAGGACAGGCAGAGGAGAAAATAGACAGACAGGTAGGGGGACAGGCAGGGGCACAGATAGGGGAAAGGCAGAAGAACAGAATGTAGGGACAGGTAGAAGGATAGACAGGGGGCAGATAGAAGGACAGGCAGAGGTGCAAAAAGATGGACAGGCAAAGGGGCAGATAGAGGGACAGGCAGGGGACAGAAAGAGGGATAGGCAGGGGGACAGACAGGGTGACAGATAGAGGGACAGGCAAGGGGACAGATAGAACGACAGACAGAGGAGAAAATAGATAGACAGGTTGGAGGACAGGCAGAGGGACAGGCAGGGGGGCAGACAGAGGCATAGGCAGGTGGACAGACAGAGGGACAGGCAGGGGGACAGGTTAGAGGGACAGACAGAAGGACAGACAGGGGTGAACAGATAGAGGGACAGGCAGGGGGGCAGATGGGGGATAGGCGCAGAGGAACAGATGGAGGGGCAGGTAGAAGGATAGACAGAGGGGACAGATTAGAAGGACAGGCAGAGGTGCAAAAAGATGGAAGGCAAGGGGCAGATAGAGGGGACAGGAAGGGGACGATAGGGGTAGGAGAGGACAGAGAGATAGGCACAGCAAGGAGGACAGATCAAGGGATAGGCGGGGACAGGGAGGGGGAAAGGCAGGGGGACAGACAAGAGAGGCAAGGAGGGGGGCAGGCAGGTTGACAGACAGAGGTACAGACGGGAACAGAGACAGACAGAAGAACAGATGGAGGGACAGGTAGAAGGATAGACGGGGGACAGATAGAAGGACAGGCAGAGGTGCAAAAAGATGGACAGGCAAGGGGGCAGATAGAGGGACAGGCAGGGGGGCAGACAGAGGGACAGGCAGGTCGACAGATAGAGGAAAAAACAAGGAGGCAGATAGAGATACAGGCGGGGGACAGATAGAGGGACAGACGGGGAGACAGATAGAGGGACAGGCAGGGGGACAGACAGGGGGACAGATAGAGGGACAGGCAAGGTGACAGATAGAGGGTTTAAGGCAAGGGAGACAGATAGAAGGACAGGCAGAGGAGAAAATAGACAGACAGGTAGGGCGACAGACAGAGGGACAGGCAGGGGGACAGGTAGAGGGACAGGCAGGGAGACAGATAGAGGGACAGACAGATAGAGGGACAGGCAGGGGGACAGATAGAGGGACAGGCAAGGGGACAGATAGATGGACTGGCAGGGGACAGAAAGAGGGATAGGCAGGGGGACAGATAGAGGGAAAGGCAGGGGGACAGACAGGGTGACAGATAGAGGGACAGGCAAGGGGACAGATAGAAGGACAGGATGAGGAGAAAATAGACAGACAGGTAGGAGGACAGGCAGAGGGACAGGCAGGGGAACAGACAGAGGGATAGGCAGGTGGACAGACAGAGGGACAGACAGGGGGACAGGTAGAGGGACAGACAGAAGGACAGACGGGGTGAACAGATAGAGGGACAGGCAGGGGGACAGATGGGGGATAGGCAGAGGATGGAGGAGGGACAGGTAGAAGGATAGACAGAGGGACAGATAGAAGGACAGGTAGAGGTGCAAAAAGATGGACAGGCAAGGGGACAGATAGAGGGACAGGAAGGGGGACAGATAGAGGGTCAGGAAGGAGGCAGATAGAGGGATAGGGGGGACAGGGAGGGGGAAAGGCAGGGGGACAGACAAGAGGGGCAAGGAGGGGGGCAGGCAGGCGGGGACAGACAGAGGTACAGACGGGAACAGAGACAGACAGAAGAACAGATGGAGGGACAGGTAGAAGGATAGACGGGGGGGACAGATAGAAGGACAGGCAGAGGTGCAAAAAGATGGACAGGCAAGGGGGCAGATAGAGGGACAGGCAGGGGGACAGATGGAGGGACAGGCAGGGGAACAGCAAGGAGGCAGATAGAGGGACGGCTGGGGACAGACAAGGGGGACAGATAGAGGGACAGGCAGAGGGGCAAGGAAAGGGACAGGCAGGGGGGGACAGACAGAGGGGGAAGGAGGGGGACAGGCAGGGGCACAGATAGGGGAAAAGGAAAGCAGAAGAACAGATGGAGGGGCAGGTAGAAGGATAGACAGGGGGACAGATAGAAGGACAGGCAGAGGTGCAAAAAGATGGACAGGCAAAGGGGAAGATAGAGGGACAGGCAGGGGGCGCAGACAGAGGGACAGGCAGTGCAGACAGATAGAGAAGAGCAAGGAGGGCAGATAGAGATACAGGCGGGGGACAGATAGAGGGACAGACAGGGAGACAGATAGGTGGGACAGGCAGGGGGACAGATAGTGGGACAGGCAGGGGACAGATAGATGGACTGGCAGGGGACAGAAAGAGGGATAGGCAGGGGGACAGACAGGGTGACAGATAAAGGGACAGGCAGGGGGACAGGTAAAGGGACAGATAGAAGGACAGACAGGGGGCGAACAGATAGAGGGACAGGCAGATAGACAGATGGAGGGACAGGCAGAGGGACAGAGAGGGTGACAGATAGTGACAGGTGGGGACAGATAGAGGGACAGGTAGGGGGACAGGTAGAGGGACAAGCAGAAGGACAGACAGGGGACAGATAGAAGGCCAGGCAAAAAGACATAGAGAAGGACAGGCGGAGGAGGCAAAAGATAAACAGGCATAGGGACAGGCAGGGGGACAGATAGTGGGAAAGGAGGGGGACAGATAGAGAGACAAGCAGAGTGAGAATGAGACAGCCAGAGTGAGATAAAAGTAGGTAGGTTTCCCAGCACCCCCTCCCCCTCCCCGTGTCAGTGTCCCCACTCACTTGTTTCAGCTGATGCTGCCGATGTGCAGAAAGTCCTCTCTGCTGTAGTGCACACATGTTCCTTCCTTCTGCATTCCGACTTTTACACTCTGAGCCGGAATGCATCTGCCACTGTGTTCCAGCTTTTACTTACCAGCGGTCCAGACAGTAAGCGGAGTTTACATAAAAGTCGGAACATGGCCGGAATCGCTGGAACCACTGGTAGTAAGACCTCCTTCTCTCTGGGGGCAGTGGACTTTTTGCGGTTCCGGTCCGGTTCCGGTTCCGACTTTTATTTTTACCGGTTATACAGTATAACAAGACACACAGTGCAATTCACATTGCAATCTATAAAATAAAGAATGTATATACAATATGCACATCAAAAACACAAAATAGTATAAAACCCATTTTATTCATAGATATGCATTACCAACAAATATTAAATACAGTACAAAGTGACATTGCTACACCATGCTGTACAGTGCCTAGTGCATGTCTATATAATACAGCTGCTCTTACACCTCAGCCGTGTTAGCCCCCCCTTATCAAAATTGTAGATCAAAACATATGCAGTTGGTTAGATCTTTGTTAGATCAGGTAAGATAAATTGTTGTTTTCGTTAGATCTCATATGAAATTAGAGATATTAACAGTTATTTGCAGGGGGGGCTAACCTGTCATCAGCCCACCCTTATCAAAAAATTGTTCAAACAATTAGCTATTTTGGAAGATATTTGTTAGATCCGGTATGATCAACTAGTTGTTTTGTTAGATCTCACATAATTTCAGAGTTATTAAGTGATTAATGAGGGGGGGCTAGCCCTCCCCACATACAATTTTCAGCTCAAATTTGATGCAGACTAATAGGCCTTCGTTAGATCTGGTAAGATCAAGTGGTCTCAACGTTAGATCTCATTTAATTACAGAGATATTATGGATTTTTAGGATTACATAAGGGGGGGCTAGCCCCCCACATGGAATTTTCAGCTCAAATTTGATGCAGACTAATAGGCCTTCATTACATCCGGTAAGATCAAGTGGTCTCAACGTTAGATCTCATATAATTACAGAGATATTATGGATTTTTGGGATTACATAAGGGGTGGCTAGCCCCTCACTCTCTCTCTCCTCAGTGATTTATGATCTCAGCTAAGCAGGGGAAGAGATAAAAACAGACTTTAGTTTAAACAATAAATTACAAGTAGTAAAATTAGATAACAGGCAGAGTAAAATAACTTACATAGAAAGAAGGTTTGCAGCACATCCTTCTCTCTCCACTCTGCCCCTCCCTTCAGTCACTTCCTACTTTCCCTGCATTTGGCTTGCTTGCAGTCTATTGGCTTTGGAAGGGAGGGGGTGTGTTCAGTGGGGTCAAGATGACATCATCTCTTCATTTCCAGTGCTTTCAACTGAGCATGCTCGGACTCTGTATACAGCCCGTCTCTGCTTGAGGGGGCTAGACAGAGAGGGGAGGGGGACTCCACAGCATGGAACAAACTTCTGCCAGTGTGAGAAAATGAAGCCACACAGCAGGATGAAAGGAAGACAGCTTATGCTAAGTGATCTGTACACTTTTTCACTATAGTTGCCCTTTTAAGGTATTGCTGGCCATACACTACAAAACCTAACTTATGATGTTTGGACAATCGACATTTCATGGTCGACATTCCTTTGTAAAATTACAGGGTAAATTGGGAGAAAAAGCCAATACACTTTATATATGCTAGATAGATTCAAACATCCAATCTATGTGGAATCTAATAAGTGTATGGTCAAATGATGGCAAATATATTGTTTTCGGACATATTCATTTTGCACTGCTCCTTGTTTGCATACAATGTATTCACCTGTAGCAAGCAGGGGCGTAACTGCAGGCACTCCCCACTGCATGATTGGAGGCCAGGCCCCTAATACACACACCCCTCCTCTTGGCAGGAGATCCACGCTCAGCTGTTTTTAAACAGCTAATCGTGAATGTGAAGTAAAGATATGCGCGATTAGCAGTTTAAGAGGTCAGAACTAAACTTCCTGTTTATCAGTTAAAAATAATTATCTTGGTTTATATTTGGGTAGGTTTCTACTCGAGTACATACCCAGTCTGGGCTGGTCTGGAAGCTTGAAGGAGCAGATGGACAAAATCACATAGCCCTGGGAAAACAAAAGCTCTACCCTGTAACTCACAGAATCCTCTTGATTTCGGTTAGGGAAATTGTGTGTAATAATCGTTCGGGAGGCCGGGGTACTTACGAGTACGCTTTAGAAGGAGGTGCTCTGATGGCTGTTGGGATTGCAGAACTGGATACAAGAGACTGCTGGGAACTGTAGACTGAGGAATGACAACTAGGTGCTGCTGGAGAGAAGGCAGGATACTGGAAACAGGCAAGGTAAGTCACTGATGATGGAGCTGGCAAGGTAAGTCACTAATGATGGAGCTGGCAAGGTAAGTCTGGAACTGGCAAGGAAAGTCTCTGATGCAGGACCAGGTAAGGTAAGTCTGTAATGCTGGAAAGTAACTAGATAAGTAGAAGGAGCCGGGGAGGTAGGTAACACTACAATCACGCACCAGGTCCAGGAGGACGCCGGTTTTTGAATCCTCGCGCCGCCCGGTATGTCAGCATCGTGACGTCATGACGTCTACGACGACGCCCACCTGGAAGTGCAGTGTGGCGCGGGACCGGAGTGGCAGATAAGTTTGTGACAGTACACCCCCTCCCTTACGGGGGGCCACAGGCCAACGGGCCAGGGTTTCCTGGAAAACTCCTGTGAAAAGTTTTGACTAGACGAGGGGCGTGCAAATCTGAATGTTTAATCCAAGCTCTTTCTTCAGGACCAAAACATTTTCAGTGGACCAAATACTGAAGAGACCTCCTAAAGAATCTAGAGTCCAAGATCTTCTCGACCTCATATTCTTCCATCAATGGAAATTGGAAAGGGGGGTAGTAGAGATGTGGAGCACACTGGTTTGATGAGAGAAATATGAAACACATTAGGAATCCGCATGTTGGAAGGAAGTTGGAGGCAAACAGCAACCAGACCGACTAATTCCAGGATAGGAAAAAGACCAATAAATTTGGGTCCCAATTTGGAGGAAGGAACCCGTAGATTAATATGAGCAGAGGAGAGCCACACTTTATCTCCAACAAAATAAGATGGGGGTTCTCTACGTCTCCTGTCAGCTGCAGTTTTTTGTACAAGAGCAGATTTCTAAAGGCTGATTTCCGTAGAATGCCAGATAGCCGACATGTGGGCCACAGAGTCATTGGCAGTGGGTACTTGTGTGAAAAGAAAATCTTGAGGAAAACATCTAGGATTCATCCCAAAGACACACAAAAAATTAGATTTCCCAGTAGAAGCATGAGGTGAATTGTTATGGGCAAACTCAGCCCAAGGCCCAATCATCCTGAGTATAGGAAATGTAACAACGAAGATATTGTTCCAAAGACTGGTTAGTGCGTTCAGTAGCCCCGTTGGACTGTGGGTGGTAAGCAGAAGAAAATTGTAACTTGATGTTCATGGATTTACAAAGAGTTCTCCAAAATTTGGAAACAAATTGAGTACCTCTGTCAGATACTATTTCAGAAGGGAGTCCATGAAAGCGGAAGATATGAGAAATAAATAGTTAAGCTAACTCCGTCGAAGATGGTAGCTTGGGGAGGGGAACAAAATGGGTCCACTGTCATCCATATAACGGTGTTTTTCTTGGAAGGTGGAAGTTCAACAATAAAGTCCATGGATAGAGGGGTCCAAGGTCTGGACGGAATGGGGAGGGGTTGAAGAAGGCCACAGGGGAGGGTTCTAGAAGATTTAGATTGAGCACAGCTGGTATACACTTGAACAAAGTCTTTAACATCTTTTCTCATTTTGGGCCACCAAAGGGAACGGGCAAGAAGATTAAAAGTTTTATTAACACCAGGATGTCCGGCTTGCTTGGAACAGTGAGTAGGAAGATAGTTTTCCGAAGTGAAACAGGATTTTCAGATTTTGACAGAGGGTGTGTCTGAAGAAGCAGAATCTTGTGCGGCTTGAATCTTGGAACAGAGTTGAGGAGATATAGAGACCAAGATTTTACTGGTTGGGATAATGGAGCCCTTATCTTGATTAATACAGTCAGAAGCAACAAATGATCTGGAAAGGGCGTCAGCTTTTTGTTTTTGGAACCAGGTTGAAAAGTGATAATAAAGTTGAACCGGGAAAAGAATAAGGACCACCGTGCTTAACGAGGACTTAACCTTTTAAGATTCTGGATGTATTCAAGGTTCTTATGGTCGGTAAGGATGGTGATAGGTACAGAGGTGCCTTCTCATAGATGACGCCAGTCCTCGAGGGCCAGCTTGATGGCAAGAAGTTCCCTATTCCTGACATCATAGTTCCGCTCATTGGGTAGAAACTTCTTAGAAAAGTAAGCACAGGGATGGAGTTTCCTTTTAGTGCCTTGTCTTTGGGAAAGGATGGCTCCTGCACCCGTTCTGGCTGGCCGTAACGTAGGTCGGGGTCTTTTGGGTCCGGTTCTGGGCTGCCTGAAACAGGTCTGGATGCTTTTTGACTGTTATGGGGCTACCGCAATGGGGGTCGGACCCCTTTGGCTCTGTTTCCGGCTGCCGGAACGGGGTCTGGACCCCTTTGGCTCCGTTCCGGCTGCCGAATGGGGGTCTGGATCTTTTGGCCTCTGTGTTTCTGGCATGCCTGAACGGGGTCTGGACCCCTTTGGCCTTCTATTCCGGCTGCCGGAACGGGGTCCTGGGACCCCTTTTTGGCTTGTTCTGGCTGCCGGCAAACTGGAGTCTGGGTGCTTTGGTTCATTCCTGTGCTGCCAAACCAGGGGTCTGGATGCTTTTGGGCACTGTTATGGCTGCCGGAATGGGGTCTGGATGCTTTTGGCTTCCTGTTTCTGCTGCCGGCAACAGGGGTTCTGGATGTTTTTTTGGCTCTTTTCTGGCTGTCCGGACGGGGTCCTGGATGCTTTTGCTCTGTTTCTGCCTGCCGGACGGGTGTCTGGGACCCCCTTTGGCTCTTTTCGTGCCGCCGGACGGGGGCCTGGACCCCTTTGGCTCTATTCTGGCTGCCGGAACTGACGGGTCGGACCCCCTTGGCTTCTGTTCTGGCTGCCGGAACTGGGGGTCCTGGGTGCTTTGGGGTCCCTTCTGGCTGCCTGAACAGGGGTACTGGATGCTTTTGGCACTGTTTATGGGCTACGCAATGGGGGTCCTGGAGTGCCTTTTGGCTCTGTTCTGGCTGCCGGACCAGGGTCCTGACCCCTTTGGCTCTGTGTCCAGCTGCCGAAACGGGGGTCTGACCCGCTTTTTGGCTCTGTTCTGCTGCCGGAGGGGAGTCCCTGGGTCTTTTGGTTCTATTCTGGCTGCCAGAACAGGGGTCTGGGATGCTTTTGGACTGTTTATGGCTGCCGATGGGGTTCGGATCTTTGGCTCTGTTCTGGCTGCGGAACGGGTGGTTCATGTACCCCTTTGGCCTTTTCTGTCCGCCGGAACGGGGGTCTGTACCCCCTTGGCTCTGTTCTGGCGCCGGAAGGGGTCTGGGTGCTTTGGGTCCATTCTGGCCTGCTGAATACAGGGGTCTGATGCTTTTGGCCAACTGGTTCATGGGCTACCTGCAATGGGGGGTCTGGATGCTTTTGGCTCTGTTCTGGCTGCCGGACAGGGGTCTGGACCCTTGGCTCTGTTCCAGCTGCCGGAATGGGGGTCCTGGAATGGTTTTGGCTCTGTTCTGCTGCTGAACGGGTGTCTGGATTCTTTTGGCTCTGTCTGGCTGCCGGAATGGGGGTCTGGGTGCTTTTGGGTCCATTCTGTCTGCGGAACGGGGTCGGATACTTTTGGCAACTGTTTGTACTGCCCGAACGGGGGTCTGGATGGTTTTTTGGCTCTGTTTGCTGCCGAACGGGGTCTGGATTGTTTTTGGCTCTGTTCTGGCCGCCGGAACGGGGTCTGGACGCCCCTTCGGCTCTTTTCGGTCTGCCGGAGCGGGGGTCTGGATGCTTTAGTAGCTCTGTTTCTGGCACCTGGAAAGAGGGGGTCTGGATGCTTTTGGCACTGTTATGCTGCAAAACGCGGGTCTGACCCCTTTGGCTTTGTTTTCTGGCTGCCGGAATGGGGGTCGTGACACCCCGTTGGCTCTGTTCTGGGCGCCGGAAACGGGGTCTGGACCCTTGGCTCTGTTCTGCTGCCGAACGGAGGTCTGGGTGTCTATTTGGGTCCAGTTCTGTGCTGCCTGAACAGGGGTCTGGATGCTTTTGGCACTGTTTATGGCTAACCGCAATGGTGGGTCTGGATGCTTTGGCTCTGTTTGGCCGCCGGAACAGGGGTCTGGACCCCTTTGGCTCTGTTCCGGCTGCTGGAACGGGGGTCTGGACCCCTTTGGCTCCGTTCCGGCTGCCGGATGGGGGTCTGGAGCTTTTGGGCTCTGTTCTGGCTGCCGTGAACGGGTCTGGACCCTTTCTTTGGCTCTATTCCGGCTGCGGAACGGGGGGTCTGACCCCTTTGGCTCTGTTCTGGCTCCGGAACGGGAGTCTGGGGTGCTTTTGGTTTCCATTCTTGCTGCCAGAAACAGGTTCTGGATGCTTTGGCACTGTTATGGCTGCCGGAATGGGGGTCTGGATGCTTTTGGCTCTGTTCTGGCTGCCGAACAGGTGTCTGGATGGTTTGGCTCTTTCTGGCTGCCGGAACGGGGGTCTGGATGCTTTTGGCTCTGTTCTGGCTGCCGGAACGGGTGTCTGGACTGCCCTTTTGGTGCTCTATTTATGGCAGCCGGACGGGGTTCTGGACCCCTTTGGATCCTATCTGGCTGCCGGAACTGCTGGGTCTGGAACCCCCTGCTCTGGTTCTGGCTGCCGGAACGGGGGTCCTGGTGTGCTTTTGGTCTCGTTCTGCTGCCTGAACAGGTTGTCTGATCTTTTTGGCACTGTTTTGGCTACCAGCAATGGGGTCTGATGCTTTTGGCTCTGTTCTGGCTGCGGAACAGGGTCTGGACCCCTTTGGCTCTGTTCCAGCTGGCCGGAATGGGGGTCCTGGTATGGTTTTGGGCTCTTTTCTGGCTGCTTGGAACGCGGGTCCTGATGCTTTGAGCTCTGTTTCTGGCGTGCCGGAATGGGGGTCGGTTGCTTTTGGGTCCTTTCTGGCTGCCGGAACAGGGGTCTGGATACTTTTGGCACTGTTATGGCTGCCGTAACGGGGTCTGGATGGGTTTTTGGCTCTGTTTCTGGCTGCCTGAACCGGGGGTCTGGATTGTTTTGGCTTTTCTGGCCGGCCGGAACGGGGGTCTGGACCCCTTCGGCTCTGTTCCGCTGCCTGGACGGGGTCTGGATGCATTGGCAGCTCTGTTCTTGCCTCTGGACGCCGGAACGGGGGTCTGGACCCCTTTGGCTCTGTTCTGACTGCCGGAACGGGGGTCTTGACCCTTTTGACTCCGTTCCGGCTGCCGGAATGGGGGTCTGGATGCTTTTGGCTCTGTTCTGGCCGCCGGAACGGGGGTCTGGACCCCTTCGGCTCTGTTCCGGCTGCCGGAACGGGGGTCTGGATGCTTTAGGCTCTGTTCTGGCCACCGGAAGAGGGGGTCTGGATGCTTTTGGCACTGTTATGGCTGCCAGAACGCGGGTCTGGTAGTATGAATGATCAGCCCTATATAAAGAGGGGTAAAGATCCAAGGGAGAAAAATATTATTTTCCCTCTTTATAAAGTGCAGATAAGGCCTCCTTCAGAATAAGCGGTGCACTTTGGAATCACGTATATAAAAGGGACAACTTGGAATGGGAAATAGTTGTGAAAAGGGCATCAAAATGATATAGTGGAATGGGGGGGCTTGACTATGCAGACTGATTAGACAAGTTAGGGCTATATATAAATGAGAAGTGGTGCTTGCAGAGGGATATGATCACGCAGTGATTGCAGAAATCACGGGGATGTAGCTCAGTGGTAGAGCGCATGCTTTGCTTGTATGAGGTACCGGGTTCAATTCCGGGCATCTCCATTTAGATTATGCTTATTATAAAGCTTTGCCCTGGTGAAATGGACCTTTAAGCTAACTTGAATGTGCTATTATTCCATGACTAAGACAAAAGCTAAGTGCAAATTTAAAACATAACAAGGTGAAATTCTCAACCATGAAAGCTTATAGTATTAAGGATCAGCCCCATATAAAGGTGGGTAAAGATCCAAGGGAGAAAAATATTATTCTCCCTGTTTATAAAGTGCAGAAAAGGCCTCCTTTAGAATAAGCAGTGCATTTTGGAATCACGTATAGAAAAGGGACCACTTGGAAAGGGAAATAGTTGTGAAAAGGGCATCAAAATGAATGATTGGAATGGGGGGGGCTTGACTATGCAGACTGATTGGACAAGTTAGGGCTATATATACTTGAGAAGTGATGCTTGCTGAGAGATATGATTCCGCAGTGATTGCAAAAATCAAGGGGATGTAGCTCAGTGGTAGAGCACATGCTTTGCATGTATGAGGTCTCGGGTTCAATCCCCAGTATCTCCATTTAGATTATGCTTATTATTCAGCTTTGCCCTGGTAAAGTTTGTTGAACTGTGGACCTTAAGTCAACTTGAATGTGTCTGCAGCAAACAGTCCATGACTAACCAACAAGCTATAGCAAATTTAAACCCCTCCCAATTAACAAGGTGTGACGTGATGTGATGATGAAATTTGTTGAATGATTGATGTTGAAATTCCAAACCACGAAAGCTTATAGTCATGAATGATAGCCCGTATTAAAGAGGGGGTAAAGATCCAAGGGGAAAGAAGAAAAATATTATTTTCCCTCTTTATAAAGTGCAGGATAAGGCCGTCCTTCAGAATAAGCCAGTGCACTTTGGAATCACGTATATAAAAAGGACAACTTGAGGAAGGGGAAAAATAGTTGTGAAAAGGGCATCAAAATGATATAGTGGAATGGGGGGGCTGTGACTATGCAGACTGAATGACAAGTTAGGGCTTCTATAAAATGAGAAGTGGTATGCTTGCAGAGGGGATATGATCACGCAGTTGCTTGCAGAAAGAATCACGGGGATGTAGCTCAGTGGTTGAGGAGCCAATGCTTTGCATGTATGAGGTACCGGTTCAATCCCGGGCATCTCCATTTAGATTATGCTGATTATAAAGCTTTGCCCTGGTGAAATGGGACCTTTAAGCAACTTGAATGTGCTAACATCCATGACTAAGACAAAAGTAAGTGCAAATATTAAAAAATAACAAGGTTGAAATTCTCAACCATGAAAGCTTTATAGTATTAAGGATCAGCCACATATAAAGAGGGGTAAAGATCCAAGGGAGAAAAATATTATTCTCCCTGTTTATAAAGTGCAGATAAGCCTCCTTTAGAATAAGCAGTGCATTTTGGAATCACGTTTATAGAAAAGGGCCCATTGGAAAGGGAAATAGTGTTGTGAAAAGGGCATCAAAATGAATGATTGAATGGGGGGGGGCTTTGACTATGCAGAATGATTGGACAAGTTAGGGCTATATATACTTGAGAAGTGATGCTTGCTGAGAGATATGATTCCGCCGTTGATTGCAAAAACAAGGGGATGTAGCTCAGTGGTAGAGCGCATGCTTTGCATGTATGAGGTCCCGTGTTCAATCCCCGGCATCTCCATTTAGATTATGCTATTTATTCAGCTTTGCCCTGGTTAAAATGGAACCTTTAAGCTAACTTGAATGTGCTAATATTCATGACTAAGCCACAAGCTACGCGCAAATTTAAAGAAATAACAAGGTGAAATGATCCATATGAAAGCTTACTGAATGAAAAATCAGCCCTGAGAGCTCATGTTTATATCAATTTTATTTGTACCACTCATCCATGTGTTTTCCACAGTTTATCTGAGTGCTAGAGACATCTCAGTTTAAAAGAGTTGTAGGACTGAAACCCTTCAAACAATAGAACTTGCTAAATATAACGTAGTAGGTTGGAACCTTAAATATTTATATTTAGATACTCATGGCATGAGAATCAGCTACAGTATGTTAATGCTAGCACTTAATGGCAAGTTTCCAATGATGGCTCATGAAATATTCCGAATGTATAAAATAAGGGAGAAAAACATCTAATGCCTTATTATTTCAAGAAAAAAATGATTTCAAAAAGCTAGTGCAAATTAAATAATATAACAAGATGACATTCTCAACCATGCAAGCTTACAGTATTAAAGATCAGCCTAGATAAAGAGGGGTATAGATTCAATAAAGAAAAATATTATTCTCCCTCTTTATAAAGCACAGATAAGACCTCCTTGAGATTACAGTGTATTTTGGAATCACTTATATAAAAGGAACAACTTGGGAAGTTGGAGAGAAGGGCACTAAATTAATAGGGATGGAGGGGCTTGACTATGCAGAAGATTGGACAAGTTGTTAGGCTTGTATACACTGAGAAGTGGCGCTTGCGCAGGGATATGATAACTTTCATATATTTAAATGGACCATACAATCAACTCTCTGTTGTTTTGTGTCAATAATAGAACATTTAGAGGTCTTGCAGATATCTTTTAAGATTTGGAGAAAAAAAAACTTTTACAGGCAGGTTTAAGAGGGTTTCTGTACACTTAAAAATTTTTAGAATTTTATATTAGCCAAATAACAAAACAACTTGGAGAAATTCCTCACCGGATACCGGTTAGTTAGGTCAAATGTGCAGGTTGCAAAGGTGACTAGATTGACATATTTTCTTTAATCAAATCCAACACTATGTAAATATATCACTATGTTTAATTTCTGACTGCTACCTCTTATAACAAACCGTTTCCAAAATCTTTGGATGTAGCTCGTGGTAGAGCGCATGCTTCGCATGTATGAGGTCTCGGGTTAATCCCCGCGTCTCCATGTAGATTATGCTTATTATACAGCTGTGTCTGGTGAAATGGACCTTTAAGTCAACTTGAATGTGCAACATTCCATGACTAACCGAAGCTCTATTGCAAATTTAAAAATAATAACAAGGTGAAATTCTCAACACGAAAGCTTAAGTATGAATGATCAGCCCTATAAAGAGGGGTAAGATCCAAGGGAGAAAAAATTTTTTCCCTTTTATAAGTGAGATAAGGCCTCTTCAGAAATAAGCAGTGCATTTGGAATCGTATCTAAAAGGGAAACTTGGAATGGGAAATAGTTGTGAAAAGGCATCAAAATAAATTAGTGGAATGGGGGGGCTTGACTATGCAGACTGATAGACAGTAGGGCTATATATTAAATGAGAAGTGGTGCTGCAGAGGGTATGATCACGCAGTGATTGCCTGAAATCATGGGATGTAGCTCAGTGGTAGAGCATGCTTTGCATGTATGAGGTCCCGGGTTCAATCCCCAGCATTCCATTTAGATTATGCTTATATAAAGCTTTGCCTGTGAAATGGACCTTAAGCTAACTGAAGTGGCTATATCCATGAATAAGCCAAGCATATGCAATTTAAAAAATAACAGGTGAATTCTCAATGAAAGCTTAGTATGGATGTCAGCCTATATAATGTGGGTAATCAAAGAAAAATATATTTCCCTTTTAAAGTGCAATAAAGATCCGTTAGAATAAGCAGTGATTTGGAATCACATATATAAAGGGACCAATGGAAAGGGAAATAGTTGGAAAAGGGCATCAAAATGAATGAGGGAATGGGGGGACTGTGACTATGCAGACTGATTAACAAGTTAGGGTATATATAAATGAGAAGTGGTGCGTCAGAGGGATTATTATCCAGTGATTGCAGAAAAATACGGGGATGTAGCTCAGTGGTAGAGCGCATGCTTTGCATGTATGAGGTCCCGGGTTCAATCCCCGGCATCTCCATTTAGTTATGCTATTATACAGCTTTGCCTGGTGAAATGGACCTTTTAAGTCAACTTGAATGTGCAAACATTCCATGACTAACCCAAAAGCTATATGCAAATTTAAACAATAACAAGGTGAGGTGAAATTCTCAACCACGAAAGCTTATAGTATGAATGATCAGCCCTAATATAAAGAGGGTAAAGATCCAAGGGAGAAAAATTATTATTTCCCTCTTATAAAGTGCAGATAAGGCCTCCTTCAGAATAAGCGTGCACTTTGGAATCACGTATATAAAAGGGACAACTTGGAATGGGAAATAGTTGTGAAAAGGGCATCAAAATGATTAAGTGAATGGGGGGGCTTGATATGCAGACTGATTAGACAAGTTAGGGCTATATATAAATGGAAGTGGTCTTGCAGGGGATATGATCACGCAGTGATTGCAGAAATCATGGGGATGTAGCTCAGTGGTAGAGCGCATGTTTGCATGTATGAGGTTCCGGGTTCAATCCGGCATCTCCATTTAGATATGCTTATTATAAGCTTGCCTGGTAAATGGACCTTTAAGCAATGAAGTGATTATCCATGACTAAACAAAGCTAGTGCAATTAAAATAACAAGGTGAATTCTCAACCGAGCTTATAGTATTAGATCGCCATATAAAGGTGGTAAGATCAGGGGAAAAAATATTTCCTTTATAAATTGGAAAGCCTCCTTTGAATAAGCAGTGCATTTTGGAATCACGTATAGAAAAGGGACCATAGGAAAGGAAAGGAAATAGTTGAATGAAAAGGGCATCAAAATGAATGATTGGAATGGGGGGGGCTTGACTTGCAGACTGATTGGACAAGTTAGGGCTAATATACTTGAGAAGTGATGCTTGTGAGAGATATGATTCCGCAGTGATTGCAAAAATCAAGGGGATGTAGTTAGATCAGTGGTAGACGCGCATGCTTTGCAGTGATGAGGTCCCGGGTTCAATCCCCGGCATCTCCATTTAGATATGCTTATTATTCAGCTTTGCCTGGTTTAAAATGGACCTTAAGCTAACTGAATGTGCTAATATTCCATGACTAAGCCAAAAGCTACGCGCAAATTTAAAAGAAATAACAATGTGTGAAATGATTCAATTATGAAAGCTTACTGAATGAAAAATCAGCCTGAGGCAGCTCACTGTTATGATCATTTTTATGTACCACTCATCCATGTGTTTTCCACAGTTATCTGAGTGCTAGAGACATTCTCAGTTTTTTAAAGAGTTGTAGGACGTGAAACCCTTCAAACATGAGAACTTGCTAAATATAACGTAGTAGGTTGTGAACCTTAAATATTTATATTTAGATACTCATGGCATGGAGAATCAGCTACATGTATGTTAACTGCTAGCACTTTAATGGCAAGTTTCCAATGATGGCTCAATGAAATATTCCGAATTGTTATAAAATAAGGGAGGAAAAAACCATCTAATTGCCTTATTATTTCAAGAAAAAAAATGATTTCAAAAAGCTATGTGCAAATTTAAATAATATAACAAGATGACATTCTCAACCATGCAAGCTTACAGTATTAAAGATCAGCCCTAGATAAAGAGGGGTATAGATTCAATAAAAGAAAAATATATTCTCCCTCTTTATAAAGCACAGATAAGACCTCATTTGAGATATACAGTGTATTTTGGAATCACATATAAAAGGAACAACTTGGAAAGTTGGAGAAGGGCAAAAAATAATAAGGGAAATAGGGAGGGGCTTGACTATGCAGACAGATTGGACAAGATAGGGCTGTATTCACTTGAGAAGTGGCGCTTGCGCAGGGATATGATAACTTTCTATAAATATTTAAATGGACCATACAATCAACTCTCTGTTGTTTTGCTCAATAATAGAACATTTTAGAGGTCTTGCAGATATCTTTTAAGATTGGAGAAAAAAAAAAAACTTTTACAGGCAGGTAGGTTAAGAGAGGTTGTTCGTACACTTAAAATATTTAGAATTTATATTAGCCAAATAAACAAAACAACTTGGAGAAATTCCTCACCGGATTACGGTTAGTTAGGTTAAATGTGCAGGTTGTAAAGGTTGACTAGATTGACATATTTCTTTAATCAATCTCCAACACTATGTAAATATATCACTATGTTTTTAATTTCTGACTGCTACCTCTTATAACAAACCGCATCCAAAATACTTGGGGATGTAGCTCAGTGGTAGAGCGCATGCTTCGCATGTATGAGGTCCCGGGTTCAATCCCCGGCATCTCCATTTAGATTATGCTTATTATTACAGCTTGTCCTGGTGAAATGGACCTTAAGGTCAACTTGAATGTGCAAAATTCCATGACTAACCCAAAAGCTTATGCAAATTTAAAACAATAACAAGGTGAAATTCTCAACACGAAAGCTTATAGTATGAATGATCAGCCCTATAAAGAGGGGTAAAGATCCAAGGGAGAAAAATATTATTTTCCCTCTTTATAAAGTAGATAAGGCCTCCTTCAGAATAAGCAGTGCACTTGGAATCACGTATATAAAAGGGAAACTTGGAATGGGAAATAGTGTGGAAAGGGCATCAAAATGATTTAGTGGAATGGGGGAGCTTGACTATGCAGACTGATTAGACAAGTTAGGGCTTATATATAATGAGAAGTGGGCTTGCAGAGGGATATGATCACGCAGTGATTGCAGAAATCATGGGGATGTAGCTCAGTGGTTAGAGGCATGCTTTGCATGTATGAGGTCCCGGGTTCAACCCGGCATCTCCATTTAGATTATGCTTATATAAGCTTTGCCCTGGTGAAATGGACCTTTAAGCTAACTTGATTTAAAGCCTCCTTTAGAATAAGCAGTGCATTTTGGAATCACGTATAGAAAAGGGACACTTGGAAAGGGAAATAGTTTGGAAAAGGGCATCAAAATGAATGATTGGAATGGGGGGGGGCTTGACTTTGCAGACTGATTGGACAAGTTAGGGCTATATATACTTGAGAAGTGATGCTTGCTGAGAGATATGATTCCGCAGTGATTGCAAAAAAAAGAGGGGATGTAGCTCAGTGGGAGAGCACATGCTTTGCATGTATGAGGTCTCGGGTTCAATCCCCGGTATCTCCATTTAGATTATGCTTATTATCAGCTTTGCCTGGTAAAATGGACCTTTAAGCTAATTGAATGTGCTAATATTCCATGACTAAGCCACAAGCTACGCGCAAATTTAAAAGAAATAACAAGGTGAAATGATCAATTATGAAAGCTTACTGAATGAAAAATCAGCCCTGAGCAGCTCACTGTTTATGATCAATTTTTATTTGTACCACTCATCCATGTGTTTTCCACAGTTTATCTGAGTGCTAGAGACATTCTCAGTTTAAAAGAGTTGTAGGACTGAAACCCTTCAAACATTGAACTTGCTAAATATAACGTAGTAGGTTGGAACCTTAAATATTTATATTTAGATACTCATGGTATGGAGAATCAGCTACATGTATGTTAACTGCTAGCACTTAATGGCAAGTTTCCAATGATGGCTCAATGAAATATTCCGAATTGTATAAAATAAGGGAGAAAACCATCTAATTGCCTTATTATTTCAAGAAAAAAATGATTTCAAAAAGCTATGTGCAAATTTAAATAATTATAAACAAGATGACATTCTCAACCATGCAAGCTTACAGTATTAAAGATCAGCCCTAGATAAAGGGGTATAGATTCAATAAAGAAAAAAGTTATTCTCCCTCTTATAAAGCACAGATAAGACCTCCTTTGAGATATACAGTGTATTTTGGAATCACTTATATAAAAGGAACAATTGGAAAGTGGAGAAGGGCAACTAAATTAATAAGGGAAATGGAGGGGCTTGACTATGCAGAAGATTGGACAAGTTAGGGCTGTATACACTTGAGAAGTGGCGCTTGCGCAGGGATATGATAACTTTCTATAAATATTTAAATGGACCATACAATCAACTCTCTTGTTGTTTTGCTCAATAATAGAACATTTTAGAGGTCTTGCAGATATCTTTTAAGATTTGGAGAAAAAAAAAAACTTTTACAGGCAGGTAAGAGAGGTTTCTGTACACTTAAAATATTTTAGAATTTTATATTAGCCAAATAACAAAACAACTTGGAGAAATTCCTCACCGGATTACCGGTTAGTTAGGTTAACTGTGCAGGTTGTAAAGGTTGACTAGATTGACATATTTCTTTAATCAATCTCCAACACTATGTAAATATATCACTATGTTTAAATTTCTGACTGCTACCTCTTATAACACAAACCGGTCCAAAAATAGGGGGATGTAGCTCAGTGGTAGTAGAGCGCATGCTTCGCATGTATGAGGTCCTGGGTTCAATCCCCGGCATCTCCATTTAGATTATGCTTATATACAGCTTTGTCCTGGTAAAATGGACCTTTAAGTAACTTGAATGATGCAATATTCCATGACTAACCACAAGTATGCGCAAATTTAAAAAAATAACAAGGTGAAATTCTCAACCACGGAAAGCTTATAGTATGAATGATCAGCCCTTATATAAAGAGGGGTAAAGATCCGGAAGAGATGAGAAAAAATATTATTTTCCTCTTTATAAAGTGCAGATTAAGGCCTCCTTCAGAATAAGCAGTGCACTTTGGAATCACGTATATAAAAGGGACAACTTGGGAATGGGAAATAGTTGTGAAAAAGGGCATCAAAATGATTTAGTGGAATGGGGGAGGCTGACTATGCAGAGTGATTAGACAAGTTAGGGCTATATATAAATGAGAAGTGGTGCTTGCAGAGGGATATGATCACGCAGTGATGTGCAGAAATCATGGGATGTAGCTCAGTGGTAGAGCGCATGCTTTGCATGTATGAGGTCCGGGTTCAATCCCGGCATCTCCATTTAGATTATGCTTTTATAAAGCTTTGCCCTGGTGAAATGGACCTTTAAGCTAACTTGATAAAGCCTCCTTTAGAATAAGCAGTGCATTTGGAATCACGTATAGAAAAGGGACCACTTGGAAAGGGAAATAGTTGTGAAAAGGGCATCAAAAATGAATGATGGAATGGGGGGGGGTGACTATGCAGACTGATTGGACAAGTTAGGGCTATATATACTTGAGAAGTGATGCTTGCTGAGAGATATGATTCCGCAGTGATTGCAAAAATCAAGGGGATGTAGCTCAGTGGTAGAGCGCATGCTTTGCATGATGAGGTCTCGGGTTCAATCCCCGCTATCTCCATTTAGATTATGCTTATTATTCAGCTTTGCCTGGTAAAATGGACCTTTAAGCTAACTTGAATGTGCTAACTATTCCATGACTAAGCCACAAGCTACGCGCAAATTTAAAAGAAATAACAAGGTGAAATGATCAATTATGAAAAGCTACTGAATGAAAATCAAGCCCTGAGCAGCTCACTGTTTATGATCAATTTTATTTGTACCAATCATCCATGTGGTTTTCACAGTTATCTGAGTGCTAGAGACATTCTCAGTTTAAAAGAGTTGTAGGACTGAAAACCCTTCAAACATAGAACTTGCTAAAATATAACGTAGAGTTGGGGAAACCTAAATATTATATTTAGATACTCATGGTAGGAGAATCAGCTACATGTATGTTAACGCTAGCAACTTAATGGCAAGTTTCCAATGATGGCTCAATGAAATATTCCGAATTGATAAAATTAGGGAAGGAAGAAAACCATCTAATTGCCTTATTATTTCAAGAAAAAAATGATTTCAAAAGCGTATGTGCAATTTAAATAATATAACAAGATGACATTCTCACACCATGCCGCTTACAGTATTAAAGATCAGCCCTCGATAAAGAGGGGTATAGATTCAATAAACGAAAAATGTTTTCCCCTCTTTATAAAGCACGCGATAGACCTCCTTTGAGATATACAGTGTTTTTGGAATCCTATATAAGGACACTGGAAACCCGTTGGAAACGGGGCAACTACTTACTCCGGGACCCCTGGAGGGGCTTTGCACTATGCACGCACCGATTGGCCCTAGTTAGGGCGGTATTCCCGTTGCGCGCGCCGGCCGTGGCCTGGCCGCCGGGCTTCTGCTCCCTTTCTTATCCGCGTCTTTTCCTTCATGGCCCCTCCCTCCCCCCCTCTCCGTGTGTTTGCCTCCCTTCCTCGCACCCAGTTTCGCGGTCTTGCCGCTCTCTTTTCGATTTGCGCGGGGCCCCCACCCACCCCCCCTTTTCCCGGCCGGTTCCGCGCGGTTTCTGTTCCCCTCCCCATTTCGGCCTTTTTCTCTGCCGCTCCACCTCACACCCACCCCCCGTTGCGCGCCCTTGCTCCTCCGGGCCACATCCGCGTTCACGGTCCATCGTTCGGTCCCGTGTGCGGTGTCCTCGGTTGAGGGCTGAGCAGACCCCTTTGACCCTACTTCTCTATTCCCTTCACCTCCTCCCCCCCCTCTGTGACCTACCCCCCTCGTTCCTCCTTTCTTTTTCCGGCCTGTCTCCCCTCCCGGGCCCTACCGTCTCCACCCCCCCGCCGATCACCCCCTTGCGCGGGGGCTTTAGGATCCTGGTATTTGGCCCCACCCA
>JAACNH010004912.1:0-22277 GCA_019447015.1 Hymenochirus boettgeri | reverse complement strand
AGCCGTAGTCAACCCTCCAGTTTATTAGCCAGCCGTAGTCAACCCTCTAGTTCAGTGTTTCTCAACCAGGGGTCCCTGAGAGGTTGCATGGGGGTCCTCAAGAGATTGCCATAAATGTATGGATCCAGCATTTTGACGAAAACGGATATATTTTTCTATATATTTATCATTCTGTGTTTTATGTTCTGTATGAATTGTGTTTGGTGTTGATGTCTGAGATATAAATAAAAATTTAATGTAAGGGTTCCCACCCTGATGTGAATTTGAGTGCATTTATTTCAATAGAGATGTATTTATAGATCTATCAATTATATTTGTATAAATTAAGTTTTTGATCATTTGATGACAAAGAAAAATAATATATAATCATAATTTTATGTTGGGGGTCCCCAAGACACGAAAATTGTTTTAAGGGGTTCCCACGTATAAAAAGGTTGAGAAACACTGCTCCAGTTTATTAGCCAGTACTAGCCAGCTCTCAAGTTTATTAGCCAGTGTTAGCTCTCCGGTTTATTAGCCAGTGTTAGTTAGCTCTCCACTTTGTTAGGGCTAGGCCTTACTAGTGCGCTTTTAAGGCACTAGATCTAAAATCAGACACTTTATCCACGCGTTGGTGTGCGCTGTGCATGCAATCCGAACAAGTGCACACCCATTTCTGGAGCGCTTTAGTGAGGCCTAAGTCTTAGTCAGCCCTCCGGTTTATTTCCCAGTGTTGTCAGCCCTCCAGTTCATTTCCCAGTGTTGCCAGGCCTCCCGTTCATTGTCCAGCGAGTCAGCCCTCCCGTTCATTGTCCAGCGAGTCAGCCCTCCCGTTCATTGTCCAGCGAGTCAGCCCTCCCGTTCATTGTCCAGCGAGTCAACCCTCCCGTTCATTATCCAGCGAGTCAGGAGGGCTGACAATACTGGGAAATCAACGGGAACGTTGATTTCCCAGTGTTGTCAGCCCTCCAGTGCATTATCCAATGTTAGTCAGTCCTCCAGTTCATTTTCTAGTGTTTTCAGCCCTCCAGAAGTAGCAATAGAGGTAGAGGGAACAAAGGCTGGTAAGTAAGATTAACTACACTTTAAGGTTTAACTAAAGCAATTAGGGTTTGGAGGGGGGAGTGAACACTGGTCCTGATTGCTGGTCATTTGTAGCTCCATCCTATTTTAATTTCTGTCAAATGCAAAGACATTTTCTTGCAGACTCCCTGGCAGTGATGACTAAATTTTATTATATTTTTTTTATTAAATTGCCCATAATTTACCTGCTGGACAATCGGCTATGCTGAAAAAACAGTCTGGATGGTTTGGTCAACTGCTAAGTTTATTTTTGTCTTTTCCTACTTACCAAAGGCAAGAATGAACATGCTCTGTCTAAAACTTCAGAGCTTGCTCTTGTAAAACTTGAAAGTTTTTATATGGTAGTGTTGGGATTTCTTATAAAAAGCATGTGATGCTTACACCAGCCTGGTGTATAGAGAGCCTCTCCAAACCTCCAGATGTACCAAGTGCATAGTGCCTCATTTTACATTCCTTTTTTGTCATGCAATTCTTGGTACATCTCCCTGTGTTTTAATATGAACAACTTTACATTTTTATTTTTCTTCCTTTTTAAATGTTCTTACCATGGTTATATGCAGAGTGAATTGTTGGTTTTCTAAACAGACAAAATAAATTGCAACTAGGCAGTCTTTGTTTACCTTTTTAATCTTAAGTAAGCCATACACCCTGTAACGCAACTGTATATTAAATGTATCTTGTTCAGGTTGACAACAAAATAGGTCCACGTTTATAATAGGACATGGGGAAGAATTGTTAACTGAGCAAATATTAAAGGTATATGTAAATTGGAAAATAATATTGCTACATGTCTGGCTTTATTTAGGCCCCTAGCCTGCCCAACAGATAAGATGGCTGTAAATTACTTAAAGTGAAAAAGATGAAACCTAGCAGGGATTGGTTTGTTCTGTTCACTGTAGATAGGTGTTTTTAGAAATATGGCACAGTAGTCAGTGCTGTTGCCTGTCCTGCAGTGAGACCATTAAACAGGGCTGAAAAAAATCCCTGTTACCATTGTGGTTAGAAATGTACCCCTGGATACTAACTTTTAGGTGGGTTTTCCACTGGGTTTTTTACAGAAATTGTAACCCTAAAATTTAGATTGGCTTTTAGATGGTATGAAAGAACATGTTCACCCTGTCACAAACTTTTTACACCATGACCCCCCCTCCAAGCCCTACATTCACAATACTCACCTTGCTCCCAGACATTCTTGAAAGAAGATATTTACCTTGAAGTCTGCCATTTCCTTGTAGCACTGTGTCTGTCTCCCTTCATCGGTCACACAGCCATAAAATAGGTGGTTTATATGGCCATCGTATTTCATTGGCCATGATGTCACTGACGGCTAACATGCGGAAGATCAACAGATCAGAGGGACAGTGAACTTTAAGGTAAACCTCTTGTTTCAGGAATTCTGGGGAGACAGTTAAGTATTGTAAAAGTAGGAATTTGGGGTGTCTTGTTTGTTGTGTAGAAACTTTAAAGTATGTTCTTACTGACACAAATTGCCCAGCAACAGGGAGATACTTACAATTCCTAAAATAAGTTCTGTTAACATTACTTATTACCTGATAAACAATGACTGAATATCTTCATAGAACTTGGCTCTTGAAGTTGTTTGACTAATAAACTATAATCGTGGCACATTTTCTAAAACCTTTTCTGTTTTTCTGAATGATAGGATGTTGAAGCTACACACAACTAAGCAATGGCATCATTTTGGAAAAGACCCGTGTTGATGGTTTTAGTGCTGCAAGTATTTAATTTCGTACAGTGTTTAACAGATGAAGAGAACCCTGATGAATGGCTGCTCCTCCATGTGGTTCAAGGACAAATAGGGGCAGGAAATTACAGTTATCTGAGGTTAAACCATGAAGGGAACATAATACTAAAGATGCAAAGCCTAAGGGGCGATGCAGATATATATGTATCTGATGTAACTCTTAATCCAAGCTTTGATGACTATGAGCTGCAGTCAGCAACATGTGGCCTAGATATAATCACTGTCCCAGAGCATTTTAACCGACCAGTTGGAATAGGAATTTACGGTCATCCATCTCACTCAGAAAGTGAATTTGAAATTAAGGTCTACTATGATCGAACAGTACAGGATGACCCTTTTGCTGGTGGTTCCTATGACCCAGAGGCACTAGAGTCAAATCTGAAACAACAAAGACAATCCTCCCTAGAATCATCTCAGGAAGAAGAATCAATGCTGCAGACTATACTCATAGGGGTTTTGAAAATAGTTCTTGAAATTCTCTTCTAAATGATAATAAATATGTTTTGGTATTCAGTAAATACAGAGATCTTAAGTAATTAATAACTGGAATTGAAAAAGGAGTTTAAGATGTATGCATTTTAAATTAATACCAGTTAATCACAAATGAATCACAGATTCAAATCTATACCCAATATTTACAATTTGATCAGAATTTTGTAGAGATTATTACTCCTTTGCACTCTTTGGGGAAAAAATTTTACAAGGCATCCATAAGAATTAAATTGGGTAGAAATGTAAGTAAAACTTTGGGTAGATTGTCAATTCAAAGAAAATAATTAAGATCACCCTGGAGAATTAATGTGTTACAATAGGTTTAGAGTTGTACCTTTAAAAGTAGAATTGAATGTGAGGTAGGATTGAGTATTCCTACCTCTCAATATCCTTTCTAAGCAGTGTGTGTTAAAGGACAATTATACTTGCCTTGACCCTGCTCCTGCCATCCGTGCCATCTGCAGTACCCAGGGTACTTAACTACACAGTCCTCACCCCTGGGTTCACTTTCTAACTCTTAAGTCTTCTTTCAGAGCATGTCTTCTTTCAGAGCATGTTCTGGATAACCAAAGGAAACTTGGTGAGTAAATCTAGAGTTAGAAAGTGAACCCAGGGGTAAGGATTTAGGTCCTCACCCTGGGTAATTTCCAACAAGGGAACTTGCTTTAGGTTAGTGAAGTTGTCCTTTAAAGATAACAGCACCAGCTTCACATTCTCAGCTGCCTGCTTAGTTCCCTTAACAGTCCCTCATTCTGAAGCATATGCTGCCCATACTCAAAAAGAGAGAAAAACTCTGACAACCTTGTTTAAGTTTTGTGTACACAGCCTTAACACTCTTTGGGTCATCCGTTTTTGGATGGGGTTTTTTTTGCTGTCTTCTTTCAGAGCATGTCTTCTTTCAAAGACAGGTTTTTATTACCTTACAAGGCTTTGTTGCCATCCATTTCACAGGAAAAATCAACCTTTGGGGCATTTGGTTTACTGGTGTGCTCTTTCTGTCATGCTGTCATAATTATTGCAATGACAGCATAACAATAATATAGCATTGAACCAATGGTTTTGTTTTTATTTAACTAAGAAAGGGTGTTTGTCAGCATTGGTAGTACAGTACTGATGTTTTACTTAGTGCTTATGTCAACTTGCTGGAATAATGGTGACCGCAGTGTTAGTGGCTCTAAGTATTTTATTCTAGGTAAACAGTAGTGCACATTCATAACATCTTTTTATAAAGTATATTTAAAAAGCCTAAATGGAAAGTGAAAAGAGATTTTTCTATTTTTCTTGAACCTGTATGACAACGTTACCATTTTAAAGATTTATTAATAAATAGCTATGTATTTTTTCTAAGGAAAAAAAGTGGAATCTATACATGAAGAATACTTTTTGTACTAACAAGTACTGGGAATAAAATGTTATTTGCTGCACTTTACTATGTCTTCAAAAATAATTTTAATGAAAGCCTTTAAACTAAAGAAGTTTCCACCTATCTACTTTCGCTTTAAGATCCTGTTTGATCACATTGTTTTCATTAGCCACAAACCATCTTTATGTGCCTAATTTTAAAATTAAATAGTAAAAGAATCTCTAAGCTGATATACCGTATCGGGTGACGGAGGCAAATACTTCTGTAGTTGAAATCATGCTGTGGGATTGAACATTTAGATCTATATTTTTTGTACCGTATCCATATTGGAAAGAAGTACTTTTGATTTATAACATTCATCACCCTTTATCTGTTCCCCCCCCATTTTAGACTGACAGTTTGAATGACTGAAGAACCGAAAACTTTTTTCTTTTTCTTAAAAGAAAATTTTAGGATGCTCACAGACTTTGAGAAATGGGCAATCGATTCAGTGCTTCATATTAGGGTTGGTACACACTACAATTTTTTTTTCTGTCTGACCAATCTCCTCTAGCAATTGGTTGGGTCGTGGCAATAGTTTGCTACGTTTGATTGTGTGGTCCATAGGGGAAGCATGGTCGCCCATGATTTAATAGCATACCCGATCTTCCGTTCATCTAATCTGGAAGAATGGGCAACTGATATTGCAAAATCACAGCACTCTTCATGCCAACTGACCAATAAATGGAAATATGTCAGTCAGACCAAAAAATCTGCTTATGTGTATCCCACCTAACAATCTGTAAGGACTGTGGTATGGAAAGGATAATGCTAAAGATTGGTCTTTTATAGATACTGGGTATTTTTAACTAGCAGACAGGTTAGTTAGAAAATAGTCTGATCCAGAAAGTTATACCAATAATTAGGTATCAGCGCATTGAGAGAACTTTGCACCTGAAGAACTATCTAGTTCTGGTCTGCTAATGGATATGAAAAGAGAACTAACCCCAAAATAAGTAACCATTGATGTGGTAGCATTATGCTGGCCATGTACCACTTTCTTACCTTTAACACTCTTGCTGTGTGGGCCAACTGCCTGGCCTGATTATTTTGTGAATAACATTGTGGCGGTAATGTCGATAGCTCATAATGATCTGGCCGGGGAACTTGGACAAGTACAATTGTTACGCGTTCAATTTTGATTCAAAGTTCATAACAGATAAAACTTAAAATTTAAGTAACATCTGGTTACAATATAGTAAGCAATACCCCCCTACAATGCCCATGCAGTGATACTACCCTAGTAAGTTGTATACTTACATTTTGTAAGAACTGGATTCTCTATTAAAAAAGGCTTCCATATTACCACTTGCACATTTCCCAGGCAATGTACCGTAGTCTGTAAAAGGTATATCAACCAATTTTTAAAGTGTGTTTTATTCAGTTTAACTGAATCACGGTAGGTAAACTAGCTATGGCTTACCTCCTGTTCTAAGTAAAACCTGCAGGAGAAAAGAAGGAACTTAACGAGGATCGCTCCAGCGCTGGGTTCTTACTGACAGGCCCCAATGCTCCCTTGCACTGTGGATGTACCGGAGAATGTCAGTGGCGTTGGAGACTCAACAGCACTGGAGCAATCCTCTGTAATTTACTTCTCTCCAGGTTTTACTGAAGAACAGGAGGTAAGACATAGCTCATTTACCTCCCGTTCTTCAGTTTAACTGAATAAAATGTTATGCAGTAAAATTGAAGAGGAAGGACTTGAAAATGGAACGTATAACATGATAGAGTAGTTGCATCCATTTTATGAATTGGTGGCCAAATCTAAATCCACAAACTTTACCACTGGTAGTTCTACTCGACCAAATCAAATGCTTTGCTAGTGTTATATGTGGCAGATATCTATCACAAATTTACCTGCTGGTCTGGTCCAGTGCCACTCTGAGCAGTGTGTTCCTCCTGGGTAGCCTGCAGTGACGTCACAACATTTATGCGCAAAGATTCCTAGTTTCCCCTGGTGCCTGATTATAGTAAGTCTTTACATCTGGCTCCACTATCACCTTTCGTGATAGGCTCTTGCACCCATATCTTCCTTCTGTATCCAATTCCAGCCTTCTTCCACCATTCATAACTCTTTTCTTGCTCCTACCTTGCCTCTTCAAGGCAGATTTCTTACTGTCTACCCAATGTCTGGACTTAGACCTCCTCATTAAAGGGTAGTAAGTAACATTTAGGCAATCAAAAGTTTATTTAAGTGAACACAAATTGTACATAAGAAAAATCAAGACAATCTGGTTGCAGAACATTTTATTAAGAAAGGTCACACATGTTTTGGAGCATGTACCTAGAAAACTGGTGACGTGGCAGAAAGAAAGGTTTAGGTGGAATCAGAAACTGGATAGCCTTCAACCAAAAGGTTTAAAGAAAAACTATACCTTACACACTGTCCATCAATGGTTAGTAGCCAGGGTGAGGACCTAAACTGCCAGGTCCTCACTGCTGAGTTTCTTTATCTTCTAATACACCAAAATTTTGCTTTGTGGCTTCATCCTCCATTCTGTCAGCGACTCCTTTGCAATCCTGGCCAATCAAAAAGCTTCTCATTAGCTGGGATTGCAGCAGTAGAGTCGGAGCCGCCAAAACAAATTTCATGTAAGTATTCCAAATCATAGAAGCTGAACCCTGCATTGAGGATCTGGCAGTTTTGGTCCGTTGGAATGGGCTGGAGGTGAGTATAATTGTCCTTTAAAGTATGCAATGTCTCTAGTTCAAAAAAATACAAGTTACCTAATTATTATAAAAAGATACAAACATAGATACAACTTTAACATAAATTTAAGATAGTTTTAAAAACTTATTTTAAAACTATCTTTCCTCACGATAGGGCTGTTTTCGAGCCTCCGCATTCTATTTTCGAGAGTTACTGAAATCGAACGCTACTTTCGAGGGTTATCGAAATTGTTTCTTGCTTTCGAGGGTTACCGAAAATCAATCATTACTTTCGAGTGTTACTGAAATCAACATTACTTTCGTTTCGCAGTTTCGATAATCATCTCATTTCGACGATTATTGAAAATTAAGATAAAAATCGAAAATTCGGAAAATCCAGGGTTCCGTGAAATACAGGAGTTCCGAAAGTTTCGTCCGGACTTCGAAACCCTCAGATTCAATTCGAAAAGGGTTTCTATTCGAACCCACATTACATCTCTATTTTTAACAATAATAACTTTTATTGAATCTCCCTGTTGGGGAGTCAAGAAGAAATTTTTCTTTTTCCATTTCCAGATGGATTGTTTTGCCTTCCTATTGATCTTTAGCCTCATAAGTAGGCTAAAAAGGTTGGACTAGATAGACATGTCGTTTTTTAAACTCCAATACTATGTTAGGGCTAGGCCACACTAGCGCTTTTTTCGCACGTTTGCGCACGCGTTTCGCGATAGCGCACGCGATTTTCGCTAAAATGGAAATCGCGGGAACGCAAAAATTCCCGCGATTTCCGATGCGCATGCGATTGCACGTCCATTCGCGTTTTGCACGCGATTGTGTGCGAGATTCCTGTGCGTTGTAGTGTGGCCTCAGCCTCACTGTCAGCCAAATTATCGTCTTTTCAAGTATTTTCACGATGGACCATATATATATATATATATATATATATATATATATATATATATAGGCACATAATTGCTTTTGTGCGATACCTTGCCTTAACAAGCATTGTTTTTACTTGGTAGTACGACTGCATCGTAAAATACAGACATTCAGGGAGATTCAATAAAAGTTCTTATCGTTTAAAATGGTGCTAATTTTGCCCCAACCAATCAGAACTTATGTAACATTTGAAAGCTAACATCTGATTGGTTGGGGCAAAATTAGCACCATTTTAAACAATAAGAACTTTTATTGAATAACCCCATTGTGCGGTATCGCCTTTACAATGCAACAGCGATCACGGTAGTACAATAACATGGGCTTATAAATCCCCATATCGGTGCAGAGGAAACACCCTGCCTGTTAAATTTAACCCCTCTTTAGGAGTGACATTAGGAGGTCATGTCACCAACTGCAAGCAGGACATTTGAAAATTCACCACAATTCAATTTCTCACAGGCTGCAGCCAGAGATGTGATTCAGGGCTTATTTTAAAGGGTAACTGTCTTCTCCAAACCTTCCAAACTAGTTAGGGTAATATAAAAAGCATATGAAAAGCCTTCCGTTGTAACTGTAAATTGAACCCTAAATCACATCTATAGGTACAATTTGTTAGAAGTTATTCCTGGAAAGGTTCAGCAATATTACTTCATGCTTGAACTCTTCCTGTTTTCAGCCATGTGACCAGCCTCTGCCTACATTAATAGGCTCCCCTTCTCAACTTTTTTTAAAAAATTATACCTGTTGAGGTACTTCCTGCCATGCCTCTCTTGAGTTGGTTTTCAAAAATGCATCAAGATAGCTGTAAGGTTAGAAACACTGCTTAACGCAGTAACTACATCTGTTCCAAAAGTTGCAGGTTCCCTTTCCACAAAGGGGCTTATGTAAAAAGAAGGGTAAAGGTTTTCCTGTAGAAACAATCTGCAGCTAACAATCAGATGTTATTTAACTACAGTTTGATTGGTTGCTGCAGATTAATAGCACAAACAAAGAATAACAGTACATCATTTAATACATAAGACCCAATTACTGGTCCTTTGGACCAATGCAAACACTTTTTGCACAATGAAAATAAATAAATTAAATTAAAGGAGGACTATGATGTGTATACATATTTAGTACTGGTAATTCCTACCTCCCAATATTTTTCTGTGAGGAGCTCCAGCCCAAAGAAAACTGGATTCTGCCAGTCTTCCTCCTTGCTTCAGCACTATCTTTAATACAGGACCAGTCCAGGACTAACCTGGCAAATAAAAACTATGTGCTGTAGCTCCTATAAATAAACAATATTGCAAGGTAGGAATAATCCTACCTCCCTGACCCAGGTACTTTCTATTTAGTATAGAAATACTAGTATATAGTAGTAACTATATAGTTATCCTTCAATGGCATCACTCCTAACCAATACCAAGTAAAAACAAAAAAAAAGTGCATGTCCACCTCTTTTATAAAAAATTGCTGTAGTGTAGGACACCCTCTCCCACCCCCAACCACTGTATTTGTGTGTAAATCCTAACTCTACTTACACAGCCTCTTTCCCGTGGAGTTCAGACATGGCCCTCTGCTTGCATGAAACTGCAAGCAGGGGGCTGGACCGGCAGCCGCATCCGTGATTTACTTTCAGAGGACTTTTGTGCAGACATTACAGGAGAACCATTTGGAGAAGTAAGGTAAGGATTTTTACACACTGCACAGTGGGGCCAGTAGTGGGGGAGAATTAGGTTATAGAATACACAAAGCTGAACTAAAAATCTCCCCATGTTCAATTTGTAACCTACTGGCAGGCACCAGGGACCAAAGAAGAAGGAATGACTCATCGCTGTAATAGTAAGACTGAGGCTACAGGTGAAGTCGCTGACTAGCCACTAGATTTAACCCTTTATACTGCTGTATCTTATAGACTGCAGCTAGAAACATTATCCTGGAGTTGTTTAAAAGGGACAAAGTCCCTGCTTAATGGTTAGTGTCCCTTTAAAGGTAGGAACATACTCTTTTTAATAAAGGGCATATTTATAGAGACCACAGTTACCCTTTAAGTTATAGGCTTGTAAAGCTACACTTCCCTATCGGTCCTTGAGTCTCTGTGACGGTCACAGATGAGCAGCTTAGTAATCTATTTGGGGCATTATCTGTTGTATTCAGTAAGATCAACTGGACTTTAAGTTTAGTTATTGAACTAAACTTTAAGTCCAGTTGATCTAAATGAATACAACAGATATACCATGACCTGGATGAATGAGAACCTTCACAAGCATATCTGGGACATTGTTTACCAATAGAGCATGACATCCAATAAGAAAAGTTGTTGAAGATTCTAATATAAATATCTTGGCAAAGGAACATGACTGGTTCAAGAGATGTGTCAAGAAGGCCATTTATGTGAAAATAAAGAAACCAAGCCTTAATAGAGTTGGTGGTGGTGGGGGAGGTCAACACCAATGTCTGCCATGTACAATGCTGTATTGACACCTTACCCTAGGCAGTTTCGATAACACTCCTTAGCCTCCACACCTTGCATTCAGAAGGTCTCTAACACCTGGCTGTCATATGCTAATTGGAACTTTCCAGGGTACATACATAATTGCCAACAGGTTCTTGTACAAGTCATTCTGAATTGAAAAAGCCAGTTTTAAACATCTTAAATTCCCAGCATTCCTCAACTACAGAGAAAAGCCTAGGAAATGCTGGGAGTTGTAGTTTTCAAACATCTTGGGAGCCAGTTTGAGGATCCCTAGACTAGATGGATGGATGTTTTTATTGTAAATCAAAATACTATACTAAACCTTATTGCAACAGGACCTCACCTGGTCATAACAAAAAAAAGTATTTTTTGTCCAATTGACCAATAAGATCTGAGCTGGAAAATTGGTTCTCATTAAGTAAGTAAAAGTCAATGCACCAGATAAATAGTTGCTAATGGATATATCTTATATGCAGTGATTTATATATATATATATATATATATATATATCTGTATTTGTAATATTCAGCAGCTTAATGATCAATTTTCTGATGGATGTAATACTATGGTAAACGTGGCATAATTTGATGAGGTCGAGGCATGTGCCCTGCAGAGATCTCTGTTGTAGTCAGTTTCAGATTTACATCTAAGGAGACTAGAAGCATAAAAAGCTTGGCATTCTTAACACTGACCCTAAACACAGGCCACGCCTCCAAGCTACATTTTAAACTTTTGGAGAGTAAACAGGCTATATTATGCTGAGATTTGTGAAATATTAACAATAAAGCAGGTGTAACATCCAGCCTGATAAAGGGGCTTAGGACTCCCGAAAGCTTGCTAATTTTTTTTTTATCTAGTTAGGCAATAAAAAGGTATCAACAGCTCTACTTTTCTTCCAATAAAGCAGGGTGATGTTAGATACACGCCTACTGTGCCAAATAGTAAATCCTGACCTGGGTGTAGTAAGAAACCTGGTGAAGACATGTGGCCCAGTGGAGATCTCACCTTGCTGACATCGGGCAAATCCCGTAACAGCAGATAGAGATCGGATAAATTATACATTCCTCTATAGATGTACGTCTTATCTAATAACTAGAGCGATGTTGCGTTTCTCACCTTCCAACCTTCCTGCCTGACCTATTGATTTTGCAAAACAACAGGTCAAACAGGTCTTTCAGTGTCGCATTAGCATCAAGGGAATGTTGGAGGGTGAGTTACTAATGTAAAGACAAACTTTAAAACTATCGAATGTTTCAAAACATGAAGCAAATTGCATGATTTCAATTATAACTGCAGAATCAATTGTTCAAGTAATAGATGTTTCAGGGGTTTTCAGTTTAAAAAGTATAAAGTACCTATAAATTATACAAGGCTTCAAAGAAATTAGTTCAGCATGCAGAATGCACTAATGCAAATTCCTCAACAGGACTCAAGTGTGATAGTTGCTGTATATTGACAGCTTAAGAGGTTTTTCTTCCATTTCACTTGTGACAGGAAGTGACAGGAACCTAGATTGGTATTTTGCAGCACTTTCTATGCTTATGCTTATCTACAGAAATGTAGATTATACAGATTGACAAGAACTTTTGACAATAAAATTTATGCTATGAGATCAAACTGCATGTATGGCATGTAACCAGGACACTTTACTGTCACAGGGCATCTTTGACCCTGGGTTGCCACATTTATCATTATGCATCAAATGTATAATTTATAGTCTTATTCTTTTTGAGCTTAAAGGGTATGTACACTAGAAAAAAAAAATTCATCCCAACTATCACTCCTACAGTTTTTTGGTTGATCTGCCCCCTATTTCATTGGATATCCAATCTGAAACATCTTACGTTTTAGCATTTCTATAAGCAGTTTTGCTGTAGCTGGAATGGTTTGACAGTTGGTGTGCTGTATACTGTATGCATACACCTCAGAGTATGTGCTACTTACATGTATTCATTTATAGATTAAGATGACGCAAAGTAATTTTTTTAGTATTCATACACATTAAGTTTCCCTGTATTAATGATGAAATGGAAACACATTACAGGAAGGGAAGCAATTTCTTATAACTTTATAAATGAAATGATTTATTAACAAATTTTATGATACCGAGTCTTTTATGTCCTTTCTTCACCAATAACAATGAGATCACCCCCATCTGTTCTGTATTACATTTTTATCTGCATTCAGCCTAGTATAAAAACATTTATACTAAGTATATGAACATTTTTGGTGTGTCACAGTTTAAACACCTTCATTTTATTAGTTCAATTAAAAGGATTACGTAATTATAATTTTACACACTCTGGCATGTGCACAGATTGCATTCCAGCAGTACAAACATTTTAAGGCATTTTTTACATAGGGTTTACTGTAGCATCACCACCCATATTAGTTTAGGCTTTAGATATTAGCACAAACATAAAGCTATCTATATGTGTCATATCCTCAGAGAATATTAAACACACAGCTTAGCCATCTCAAACTAAATCTTTAGTGGAGATATATATATATTTATTTTTAAAACAACAAATCAAAAATGCATAAAATTAAGTTTATGGTTCCATTGAAAGAACATTTCCTATTTCTATAAAAGTCAATAATACAAATCAAAAATCTGTCTATTACAGTATTTCACAGTATTAGACAATTCAGAACCTGAATTAGTTTCCGGTGTCTCTCAATAAAACCGTTAATTTTATCATAACTGTTTCCAGTGCATTTTCAAAATATAAAAAAAGTACATATCTGAAATGGCACAAAGTACACTGCACACAATTTTGGTAACACATTACAATTAGTGGTCCCTGAAAAATCCAGTCTCTACCTTCCTTAGTGGACATTCAGCATTCATTTCACCCTATGACGAGGTATTACAGATAGATCATTACATTTTAATCAAGCATAATAAATTTACAACCATAACATTTAAACTGATACTAGCTTTCAAAATGCCCAAAAGACTAAAGTTCCAAACATTTTATTATTTGGCATAAAAATAGTGAAAAATATTTGTGATGACATTTGTGATGACTTTAAAAGTACTTGAGTTTCCGGTCATGTAGCACCATTTTGAAAGGCTTGAGAAACGGAGACATTGCTTAATTGCTTATCCTTCTTTACCGTTTTTGACCCTTCGCGCTCCTTTTTTTGGTGTACATGGAACATTTTGACAACAATCACAAATCCAGCGACCTAAACATAAATTAAAATTTTGTTTAAAATAGCACTGAGAAAAAAATGTAAGCACTATGTCTTATTAATAAAAACACTTTTTCCCCCAACTTATTTTAATAACCAGTGTGCACTGAACTTTTATGAAGATGTACTTGATATTAGAGGCCCAGTATCTGACACCTAATTTCAATGATAAACATGGGGTGAGGAATCCTAGGATAGGAAGGCAACTTCATAAGCATTTTCATCTCAACCACAGGGGAATGTTCACGTTTCTAAAAATGTACCCTAATTCCCACACAAATTATTTCTATGCATTAATTTAAACTCATCAACCCTAAAGCAAAACAATGATATAACTATTAAATACAATATTCTCTATGGGTTTTTTTGTAATTTTTTGTACTGGACATTAATATCCCTTTGATACCTTAAAACTAAGAATCAAGTATAGAGGATAAATACACGAATGCAGATTATTTTTATACCTGATGGAAGGGCACCAAGCCCAACACAGAATGTATGGTATCCACGGTCACAGAGGTCACAAAACATCATTTCTTCTTCGTGGTGAGGCTGCCCACATATAATACATGTTTTACATTCCATACATTGCCATGGATATTTCTTTATTACAGCAACAAGTTCTGGTGACATATCTAAACAGGAAGGATGACCTAAAGTACAAATTTTCAAAAATTACATTTCATCATAATTTTCTATATAAAAAAAAAATATATATTTTCTTAGCATAAACCATGGGATGGTAAATCTAGGTAGCAACACTAAGCTTAGTTATATGTAGAAAGGTGGGATTAACCACAGGTCTCTAGATAAACAAGGGGGTAAAACCTCGTACACACGTCCGACGCATGACCCCTCGAGCGCACAACACAGACCCGACGAATGGACGCTTCGGGCGATAGTTGCACGTGTGTATGCGTTCGGTCAGGCGTCATTCGTTAGCCTGCCATGGCAGATAAACTAATGAGGTCTGACCGAACGCATGAACATGTGCAATTTTCGGCGAAGCAGCCATTCGTCATACTCGGGGGTCATTTGTCGGCCTTAGCGTCGGACATGTGTACGAGGCTTTAACCTTTGAGTATCTGAAAACAAGTTATATCTTATTAGATCACAGTCAAAACATAAAAAATAGACATTTTATTCAGTAATTGTACATTTAAACTGGCCAATAAACCTTTTTTAACCTTTCATATGTAACCAATGTTAAAGATCTAGCACATGTAAAGTTTAAAAAATAAATAAATAAATGAATTGATGAATGAATGAAAAGTACCTGGGATAGGGAGGTAGGACTGGTAATTCTTACCTCCCGATATTGTCTCTGTGAGAAGCACCAGCACAAAGAAAACTGCTTCTGCCAGGCTTTCTCCAGCACTATCTTTAATACAGGAAAGCCCTGGACACTTACTTTGCAGATGGAAACTGGACGTGCTGGCACTCCTCAACTAAATGATATTAAAAGGTAGGACTAATCAAACTTACCTTCTTGCACCAGGTACTTTTCATTTTTAAAAAGTACATTTTTGCAGTGTAGCTGTCCTTTAAAATAAAACGGAATCTGCTTTTCAGAAAGATATTTCAGAACCATTGTGCCTTTACTATTTACAAAATGTGACGCATTGACAAGTAGCTCCTAAAACACTGTTGCTTCCCTTGATATTTCTGTTACAGAATATAAATTGTTTTTAAAGCAATGCCTGACTTTACCCATAATACTCCTGCTATTGTTGGTTTTGTGCTAAAATAACTTTTCAATAATTCGGCTAAGGGGCTGGTTCTAGCAACAAGTTTGCCATGTCACTAGAAATACACCTATGACTAAACCATAAAAAAACGCCCCAAACATATCTTCAAAAAGGCTAAAAAGCATAAAACTGAAACAGTTTTAAAATACTCTTTAAAAAGAATTATTCAACTCAGATCAGGGTTCCTTATTTATCTGTTTGCACTATTTATTTTTATTTAGCTTACTCCCTTTGGCATGCTCTTTGTAACCTGAAACCTTCTTTCATACAATTATAGATTTTGGCAGAGGGGATGGTTAATTTGGGGTTTAGTGGTCCTATAAGGACTAGTAATACAAGGGGGGAAAGTGTGCTTTAACATTTATAAATTTTGGTCTGCAATACCAAAAGATTTTAAAAGGATGTTTAAGAGTCCAGATCATCCATGAAATCCAGCAGGATGAGCAGGACTAACAACTTAAAATTGCAATGGGAGTTTACACGTGTTAGATTTTTACCCACTGGACAACAGTGATTTCATGCGTCTTTAAAGGTCTCCTGTAAATATACTCAGGTTTCAGGCCTCCTAATCAAGGATACTCAATGAAAACTTGTGAAGTCACTCAAGGAGCTGCTATTCAAAGACATTTGAGTCATTTTATTAGGGCATTTGAAAGACAAAGAGGAGGCAGAAGCAGAAACTACCAGTTGGAGCGCTATTTCTTACCTCCCGTTCTTCAGTAAAACTTGCAGGAGAGGGGGAAAAACTTACCCGTGAACGGTCCAGCACTGCTGCCAGACTCAGAAGCATCCACAGTCCCTTGCATTGGGAGCAAGGGACTGTGCAAGGGAGCGTGGATACATCAGAGATGCTGTCGCTGGACCGTTTGTGGGTTAACGGAAAAACGCAAACTTAAAAAAACGGTGACATCCTTTAAAACTAAACATACAACATATATACCTTTTTTCAAGTAGCAGATTTTCAAGTCTTATCACTGAATCTTTTTGCTTAGTGCGGTAAAAAAAAGTAAAGTGAAAACATAATTTTATTGCTTTTCTGAAGGGATGTTTAGTGCCAACACAAAACACTTAATTGCATTTAGTTAAGGGTAACTGCTGCCTACATACAAAGCTTACTCCATTTAATAGACCTCTCAATTAGCTTTTTCAAACTAGCCCAGCATCATATCTGTAGCTGCAGTCCAGAGTTACAGACATGAAGATTGTAACACTTGCTGTATCTCCTCTCCAGCCAAGACACAGCGGAAGCCCTCTGCACTGATAGCTTTAAATTAGTATAATATTTGGTATATTTTTGAGACATTTTGTATTATTCATCTGTTCATTATGTTTATTTACGGATTTAAAAAAAAATTCGAATGAATTAAAAAGTACATAATTACCATCGATATTATGTACACTTACCACTATTATCGCATTGGGAACAGTGAATTAGCTTCTCGGACTTTTTCTTGGCGACGTCCTTACCCCTCAGACAAATTCCACAAATAGCATTTGGGTTGGCCTTCGGCTGGAAGAGTAGAAAAGGGCTATAATGTAATAGGAACCCAAAAAGGGGCTCTGTTTGATTTTTTTTTTAATTTAAATTAACGTGTTGGTAATTGATTGATTTGAATGTATTTAATTGTATTTGCAGAGAGCAAAGTAGTAATTTTATGCACAGAACCTCCCATCTCGGCATAAATATTTGGGAAATGCAATTATGCTTGTTTTGATAACAGTTTTACTAGATTTACTTTGTCAAGACAAACACAAGGACAGCACATTAAGGTACGTGTATATAGATATATAAGTATAGGTGGAAATTTTGTCTGAATGATGTTTTCATGTGTAATCGGACGATAATATCGATCTGTCCAATGCCACCTTAAATTGATCTTAAACTGAAATGGAAGCAATGGCAGAAGCAGCATGTTTTTATAAGTCACTCAGCTGCATAATCTAGTAAATAGTATAAGTAAATATTCTGCTGTTGCTACCATTTTAATTTTGGCCACACATATATTATATAAGGGATAACACACCCTTTACAGTGCAATATCCATATATTATATAAGGGGCGCATTATATTTTATAATACAAAAGGTTTTTCAATCTTTTTTTTTTTTTTTTTTTAAATGTATGGCATTGTAAGCTCCTACCCTTCCTTCATAAAATTAGCTTAAGTGGTTAAATGTTACATAGTAAGGGAAATAAATGACCTTAACAAAACTCCCCTACATAGCAAACTATCTGAAGCAAACCTCAGTGAGGAGAAAGTGTGTGTTTTGTGAAGTTAAGATGAGTCCTGGTCTCTGTAATTTATTGCCTTGAATATGTAACATTAACAACTTATGCCATTTTGTGAATAAATGCGAGGTTCAGTGGTGGTTTAAAAAAAGTCACTTGGCTAAGTAGCCAAGTGATTCTGAAAAAGAATCTGCATCTCCCATTGAAAAAACAGAACCTTTTGTATTATAAAATGCCAAACAAATTCTATACCAAGCAGAAAAAGCAACTCCAATGTTAACGCTGCTACAGAATGTTAGCCTTTAGTTTAGAGTTAGCATTTGATTACAGCTTTGTTCCCAGAAAACAAAATATGTATCCCCGAGAGTCTATAGGCATTCTCATATGTAAAACAATATGCATTTTATTAACGCTAAAAATGATCTAGTTACGTTTTAAGGAAATAATGGCCCTATTGTCTGCCAATATAATAATATATATCAAAGGAAAAACAATCACATTCTCAGGTCTTGTTTAAATATATCAAATAGAAATTTTAATTTTTACAGATTCACATCATGTGTTGATCACATCACATTGATGGGAATCTGTAAGAATAAAATCTCTATTTGATAAACCCTCTGGTGCATTGTTTACTAATTGGCCATATCAGAGGACTTGTCGACATCCTTTAAGATTGGAAGAAAAGAAGTTTCATCTTCAGGTGAGCAAAAACAGTGGAACTGTCTTCCAACAGATGTGGTAATGGCAAGTTCATTGAATAGCTTTAAAAGTGGGTTAGATAAGTTTCTAAAACTAAAAAATATTGAGAATTACTGGTATTAATACATATACTGCAGTTCTGCTTGATCCAGGGATACTTTCCGATTGCCATTTGAAGTCCGTCAGAATCCACCACCCCCTTTTTTTTTAGCTGTTTTTTTTTTCTGCCTTCCTCTGGATCAACTGTTAGGTAGGGCTAAAAAGGAGGGTGAAAAGGTTGGACTTGATGAATGTATGTTTTTCTTCAACCTCAATTACTGTCACTATGATATATTTTAACAAGACCTGAGAGTGCAATTGTTTTTCCTCTGATGTAGACTCGCACCCAGGCAATTAACAAGTAAAAAAAAATATACTAATATATAATATATATTAGTAAAGCACTGTAGGATGCAGGCACACACTTCAAGATTGACAACTGCCTGGGTGCTACCTCTGAGGAAGTATATGAAGTACCTCTGAGGAAGTATATGAAGGTGCACACCAAGGTCTAATTTCAGTGGTTTTTATTCAAGTGAGTAATAACGTTTGGGCCCTGTTTGGTCTTTTTACATTTTTATTAATATAATCAGCATTTTACACAAGTATTAAAACATTTGCACTTTTTAGCCTTAATCTAGCACTCCTAAACTCAGCACTTAGACTGTACTAGCACGGTAGTACTTAAGTATATTTGCACTGTATTTTGGAAATGAAATACCGCTTTAAGAGTATGTGGCTTTAATTATTCTGGTTTGTAATTATGATGTCACCTCAGAGGTCGAGCTACACCTATTTAATGTTTGCACAAGTGCACACAATATTTGGCTTGAGAAAGGCCCCAGAAACAGGGCAGAAACGTTGCTACTCAAAAAAATAAAAATCACTGCAATAAGACCTTGGTCTGCACCTTCATATCTACCTATGTTTACATATATTAGTAAATATGGTATTTGAGGATCTGCTAAAAAGGTTATAATGGTATTTTGAAGAAGCACAAATACATCTAAATATTGACAGCTAAAACTTGTGAAGGTTCTCATTCATCCAGGTCATGGTATATCTGTTGTATTCAGTCCAGTTGATCTAATTGAAAACAACAGATATTGACAGCTTAACAATAAAAATGTAAAATGTAAATTTCATATCTCAATTATCACTCAATAACATATCTTACTCCTAATGACTCCTATTGTTTATTAAATGCATTTCTTACTGTCCCTGTGGCTCTATATTTAAATATTAGCCTTTTTTGGGGTGAATGGGCTGTGGGCCCACCGGTGGAATTCCCCTGTAACCCTGTGGTCCAGTCCGACACTGTGTGCGTTGGTAGTGAGACTGTAGCTGAAACTTATTAGGCAATTCTGCCAATACTGTACTATTGGAGTGCATGTGTGGCCACCCACATTAAAAAGCACTAGCATGCGATTCTCACACGCTAACAAATTGCAAAAGATTGGAAGCGTGTGAAAATCACGCTAAAAAAATAGATAAGAATTATACAGTTAATTAAACGAGAGAGAAGGCATAGCAATGCATAATCAACCAATCTGCTGTAACAATTTGTAAAAATACAAATCAACATATAGAGGAAGAATGTTCCCTTTGCACAAATGCCCTTTATAGTATGTTTCTAAATCTAAACGAAAAAGAAAAAACTTTTAAAGTAAAGTGAATCATGTAATGCACATTCATTTAATAAAACCATAATTTTTCTGCTATATCATAAACTAAGTTAATATTTACTGTTTCACAATCATATGTACATTTACTTCTCCTACAGCAGGTAAAATAATGCATGAAAGAGGACAGAGGCATCCAGAATAATATCAATGCCATTTATTTAAAAATACAAAATAGATGTCAACCTGTGCAATACAATTTTCAAGAGGAAAAACTATGAAAAGTCTAACATTGACATGTTTATTGCTACAGGCTTTTAATGTAAAGCTAAACATTAACACATTGCTAAGAATGACACCTTTCCTTTAGAATTTATTTTCTACATTTATAAAATTAACTGACGTGTATTACCCAACATGCAAAGAAACCTACCACTAAGCCAACCTCCTAAAAATGATACATGCAATTCTGAGCCATTTTATAATTATAAGCAACTGTATTAAGAAAAATATGCCATCTAATTTTTTAAAAAAAAAACAAAAAAACATTTATGAAATAAGTATTTGATTAATCTGAGCTCCAAAGCAATGGGGTACATTTTTCCCCTTCGCTCCTATCCTACAAACTGCTAATGAAAGCACTGTATTTCTTGCCTTTTAAGTAATTCCCCTTTGAAGATACAAGTCTGTGAAAGTAGTCTTTCCCTAAAACAAACCATTCAGGTACTCATCCTATTCCTATCCATGAGCTCATGACACTCTGGCTAATTTTGCACGTTTTCATTCATGTAGCGTTTTTTTTTGTTCACAAAACACTACATGTAGCCCTTTTCTGCCATTAAACATCTGGATCCGCTCACAAATCCCTGCAACAATGTAAAAGAAGCCTAAGAAGCCTCTCTAGAGAAATGTTTAACACACTAATAGGCATATTTTTGTCAGAAAGGTCCATTAAGGACTAATTATTAAATCAGATGTTTCTGGTTAAAAAGCCAGGGAAAAATGTGAGCTAGGTAACAATTCTCTATATAAAAGATTAGTTTTCTGGATAAAGGTAAATATAACTTATTTTAATACAGTAAAATATATAGGCAAAATGCCCTACCTGTACTAACCTGGGAAAAGCCTATCCTGAATTTACTAATCCAGAAAAAAAATATCAAGCTTTAGCTGGTACCACACAGAAATGCAACACCTTTCTATTGTATAGTCTGTGACTGCGAGAGAGAAGAGTTGGTGTGTAAGCGAATGCCTGTGTGTGTGAGAAGGTCTGTGTGAGAAAGTGTATGCATGAGAATACCGTAAGTGTGTGAATGAGTGTATGAAAGTGTATAGAGATGTGTGTATAAGAAAGTGACTGTGTGAGAGAATCAGTATAAGAGAGTATGAGTGTGATAAGAAAAAGACTTGTTACTTCAGTGGTCTGTAATATGCCAACTTTTTTAAGACCAGCTAATGGATGGCTGACTAGTGGCAGTCCCACCGATATATTCCCAGCCCCCCCAGCCTAGGGTTACCGGACCAAGGATTGGAGAAAATTCTTAATAAAATATAATTAGTGGAGCTGGACTAATATCAATTTTTTTCTAAATCAGCCTTGCTGTATATTTTAGATGGCCTAGGTTAAGAAAAAAAAAAAAGTATAAATTCAGCCCTTGAGTATGTCCATATGATTTCTTGGATTACACCACAACAGCAACCATTCTCCAGAATACTTGGGTCTGCTATATCTTCTATATTTTAAACAATCTATATTTTTTTGCATATTCGACAAATAGGATTTGACAAAACCACTCTGACAGAGATACTGTTGTTGAGTTCCCAATGTGACACTTAAGTTGGCCATACACTTGGAACTTACCTTCCCATGTTACTATGACATTCTCCTGGTGTTCTAACAATGTCAGAAGAACCACCAATCTTTTTTTTTTTTTTGATTGACTTGAATGGACCAGGCCTGTAGACATTT
>JAACNH010004911.1:0-22279 GCA_019447015.1 Hymenochirus boettgeri | reverse complement strand
CGACCATAAAATAGTCAAAATTCAATTCTCACACTCCACACCCCTCCAAGCAATTTTGTATGGAGACTCAATGAGTCACTACTGAACTCACCACACATCAAACAGGAAGTTTCGAGCATTGACTGAATACTTCACCCTCAATGACCAAGAACTGAATTCCCATGGGTATGGGCAGCGCATAAACCTTTTATCAGAGGCATCCTCATAAAACTGGCCTCCCAACACAAAAAAATTTCAGGAATCAATCCGAAAACTAATGCTGATTTGCACACCTTAGAGACCAGGCACGCTGAGACAGATGACGATACATTATATCCCCAAATCAAACTGTAAACCAACAATACACGCACTATTCACAATAGAAGTAGAAAAAAATTAACTTGGCAAAAACAAACTTGTATTCAAATGGAAAAAGCAGATAGACCACTAGCCAACCTACTTACCCCCAAACCACCCAGACAAGGAATCAGACGCATCAACCTACCACAAGGGAAAGAGACTAGAAACCCAGACCAAATATATAAAATATTCCATGAATACTATTCAACTTTGTATTCCCAACACACTGACGCAGACCCGACCCAACAACAACTCCTAAATGATACTAACCTCCCAAAGCTAACTCAAATATGCAAGATACCATGGGAAAACCAGTCACTTTACAAGAAGTCTCAACACAATAAAAACCCTCAAAAACCACAAAGCACCAGGAACCCGATGGTCTATCAGGACTTTATTATAAAAAATATACATTTTACTTGCCCCCCACCGGACTAGACTATTCAATGAATAATGCAAGGAAAAACTCTCCCACCAGAAAGATATCAACCCACATCACTCTATACCTAAACCAGGAAAATCCCCCTGGACCCCAAACTATAGACCAATATCCTTTACACGTAAAACACAAAAAGCCGCGCTGGAACAGTGTGCCTGGTCCGACCATAAAATAGTCAAAATTCAATTCTCAAACTCCACACCCCCTCCAAGCAATTTTGTATGGAGACTCAATGAGTCACTACTGAACTCACCACACATCAAACAGGAAGTGTTCGGATCATTGACTGAATACTTCACCCTCAATGACCAAGAACTGAATTCCCATGGGTATGGGCAGCGCATAAACCTTTTATCAGAGGCGACCAAGTTATATTTTTTTCTACTTCTATTGTGAATAGTGCGTTAGTGTTGTCTTATCAGTTTGATTTGGGGATAATGTATCGTCATCTGTCTCAGCGTGCCTGGTCTCTAAGGTGTGCAAATCAGCATTAGTTTTCGGATTGATTCCTGAAATTTTTTCTTGTGTTGGGAGGCCGTTTATGAGGATGCCTCTGATATAAAAGGTTTTATGCGCTGCCCATACCCAATGGGAATTCAGTTCTTGGTCATTGAGGGTGAAGTATTCAGTCAATGATCGAACAATTCCTGGTTGATGGGGTGAGTTCAGTGTGAGCTCATTGAGTCTCCATACAAAATTGTTGGAGGGGGTTGTGGAGTTTGAGAATTGAATTTTGACTATTTTATGGTCGGAACGGCACACTGTTCCAGCGCGGCTTTTGTGTTTTTCGTGTAAATTGTGGTGTTCCCAGCATATAATCCAAACGTACATAAACATTTATGAGGAGCTGAGTAGAATGAATATTTTGTTGTTTGGTTCAATTCTCCATAAATCGAGATAGCGACATATCGTCTAATAATTTATGTACATTTTTTAAATGTTTTTTTTGCTATAGGTCAGTGTTGCGATGGCTGGACCTATCCCAGGTTAGGTTCATGGGGAAATTTAGGTCCCCTGCGATCAAAGTGTTGGGTAGTAGGTGGTGGTTTGCAGTGTGTAATGTATTGATAACAAATTTGTGTTGATTTGTATTTGGGGCATAGATGTTAAGTAGTGAATAGGTGTGTGTTTCTATGAGGCAATTTAGTAGGAGGAATCTCTCTCCTCGTCCTTTTTTGAGTGTGTTATTTGTATGTTTAGGGATTTATGGAACCTAGTCGACTCTTGGATTGTGGTGTTCCCAGCATATAGTCCAAACGTACATAACATTTATGAGGAGCTGAGTAGAATGAATATTCTTTGTTGTTTTGGTTCAATTCCCTCCATAAATCGGATAGCGACATATCGTCTAATAATTTATGTACATTTTTTAAACGTTTTTTGCTATAGTTCAGTTTGCGATGGCTGGACCTATCCCAGGTTAGGTTCATGGGGAAATTTAGGTCCCCTGCGATCAAAGTGTTGGGTAGTAGGTGTGGTTTGCAGTGTGTAATGGTATTGATAACAAATTTGTGTTGATTTGTATTTGGGGCATAAATGTTAAGTAGTGAATAGGGTGTGTTTCTATGAGGCAATTTAGTAGGAGGAATATCCCCCTCCTCGTCCTTTTCTGAGTGTGTTATTTGTAGTTTAGGGATTTATGGAACAGTGTTGAGACTCATTTTTTTTGTTGGGGCCCATTGCAGAGTGTGTTTGGGTAAATTTTGTTCAGAAATTTAGGGTAAGATTTTGTTAAAAAGTGGTCTCCGTAAAAAAAATTATATGAGGATGGTGTTCGTATGATTTAAAGGCTAAGGCCCTTTTCTGGTAGGAGTTCAAGCCTCTCGTTATGGGATATACAGGTAATGATCTGGGTGGTTTTGGTCCAGCCATCGTGTTATAAATATCATTGCATTTGACATTTTGTAGTTAGGTTGTTGCTGTGGTAGTTATGTTTGTTATTGGCTTCCATCTATCATCATATAATACGTTTTGGAACCTTTAAAATATTTTTTTACTTTAACAGTAAGGGGACAGTTTTGTGTTTGTTCCATATTTCTTAAATAGGTGCTATACCCGTCTAATAAAAAAAAAGGTGAGCAGGGACAAAACATATGTACATAGTTGTGGCAATAATCCAGCTGTCTGTAAAACAGGTATTTACTTTTAATCATTATGTACGTTTCAAAACCTTTCTTGTGTAGGTATTACACCGAGTTGATGGGGAGGGGGTAAACAGGGTTAAGACATATATAAAACATATACAATAACAAAACATATAAAAACAACAGGTTGTCTGTAAATCAGACATTCTTTCCCATTTCGTGTCAGAGACGGGAAGGTCCACTATCTGTGGTCGGGGGGGGGTGCGGTTTCCTTTTCCATATTTATGGGGTTTGTATGAAGTATAACATTAAGTGTTTGGTTATTTATAGTTCGGTTTTGCTGGGTCTGGAGACTTGGTGTGGTCTGGTTGGTTCCAGAGCTGACGTTTTCCTTTTTGGGCGGGCGGTGAGACCGGGGTCCATGTTCCTGTAGGGGTCTGCGTTGTGTTTGGTGGTTTGGGGTGGACGTTGGAGTTGGTACTTTAATGTTCAAAGTAAGTAGTATTTGTAATCCACATGACGTTGTTGATCACTATTGTGAGTTGTTTGTTGGAAGAGCAGTTTGAAGGGGTATCCCCATCTGTATCTTATTTTGTGGGGCCATCAGTGCTTTCGTATAGTTTTTAGGGATTTACGTTTGGCCAGTGTTTGGGGGGCCAGGTCAGCGTAAAGTTGGAATTTATATCCTTGGAATTCCAGGTTGGGGTTTTTACGTGCTTCTTGTAGCAATAGTTCTTTGGTGGTGTAGTAGTGCAGTCTAGTTATGATGTCTCTTGGCAGAGTATAATTGGTGGTTTGGCCAGCGCTCTATGAGCTCTGTCACAGAGGAGTTTATCCTTTCTAGTCCGGTAGTAGTGATGAAAAGATGGAGTCTGTGATTCCCAGGGTTGCGTATTTTTCAGGGATGCCCTGATTCTTAGGTTGCATCTCCTTGATCTATTTTCTAGCTTCTCTATTTGTGATGATAAGCGATCGTATTGTGTTTGTAGGGAGGAGATGTCATTGTGCAATTTGTATTATTTCGGTTAGTTATTTGTTTGGATCCATGGCTCCTATACGTTGTCCAGGTCATGTAGATCCGATTTGATTGGGTCTAAGGAGGTTTAGCTCTTCTTTTAGTAGTGAACGAAAGTCTGATAGTGTTGGGGTTAGTGCAGAGGTTGTCATATTTGATCTGTTATTTTAGCACTTATTGGTGTAGGTTTTCCGATTCTTTTGTTCTTTGTGTTCTGGTGATTGTCTGTTTTGGTGCTGGAAGCTATTTAATTTTGCCGCTGTTTGTTTGGCTATATTTTTGGTGCCATTCCGGGGTTGTTTCGGTCTTTTGTGGGAAAGGGTCTCATCAGGTTGCTGAGACTATTTTGTTAGATGGGGGTGGGTAGCTGCCCTGCCCTGTGTGGCCTTTGTTTTGTATGTTGGTTTGTGCTGGCCGTATTTTCAGGGCGTATTTAGTTTAGTTGTCCTTTGTTAAGTTTTTCACCGGTATGGTGTGTTAAGTTGCTTTCTGTTTGTTATGGGTGATTCCCATCCGTTGGTGTGTCCTTGGTTATGGTATTCGTTTTTGGTATGTCGTGGGGTCCCCCCCCCCTGCCCGTTTCGGTCTGATAGGTTTTAATGATAATGTCGTTTTGGTCGCGTTATTTTTAAATTGTACGCTGTCCCCTACCTCTATGGTGTTTGTTGTAGGAGTTCTCGTTTATAGTACAGCTGTGGTTGTGGCAGCTGGCTTTGGTAGGCCGCGGTGTCTCAGTTCCTTGTCTGATCTTTCTGGGTTTCCTGCGTCGGACGAGCTCGGCCTCCCCGTCTCCCACCTTGTTTCAAACCCTGCAAGTTGGTTGGGTAGTATCCTTGTCTGTGTCGGGTCGTGCGGGTTCCGGTCCTATTTGCTTTGCCGCGTGTAGGGCTCCACCACGCGGTCCGGTCTGTGCTGATCGTGTTGCTTGGGGTCTCCGTCTTGCTCCTTTTTGGGTTCCGTGTGTGTCAGGAGGGTCTCCGCTTTTCTTGTGTTTTCCCCCTGTCTGCTGTTATACTTCTATTTTAGCTGTTTGCTAATGATTATGGGCTCGGGTAGAGGAGCTCTAGGATGGTGCGTCCGCCATCTTTGCTGGCGCTGTGTTAACCTGTATAGAAAGTTATAGGAGCTGATCTGCCTTTACACTTCCTTCTTCCTGTATTCCTGGCTGGACTCACTCAGCACTGTCACTGGATGCTGTAAATCTGATGGGTCTAATCAGTGTGGGGCAAAAAAAAAACGGCTGCTAGTTCAGTCCAAAATGACAGCTTGAAACTACAACTTCAGGTGACATTTTTAACTTGGGGTCAGAGAATCCTTTACTATATGGGGGTCAGAGTTCCCTTTACTAATGGGGTTCAGAGGGCCCTTTACTATATGGGGTTCAGAAGAATTGTAAATGATGGTAAGCTTAATTAAAAGTTTACTGAACCTTGCCACTCCACATGTTTAGAAACTGAAACTCCCAGCAACAAAGCATGCTGGGGAGTTGTAGTTTCCAAACATCGGGAGTGCCAAAGAATTAGAGGTTACTGGTACTGGATTTGGCTATTACTGTATGGGATTCATGTATGGGAATTCTGCTGTCCATTTAAGGGCAACTAAAGCCTAAAAAAACAACACATAATCAGAAGGCAGTAGTGGTGATAATTTCTACCCTCGACTTATATCAGTTTTTACAATTTTTTCAGGTAAAAATAGGCACCTCGACTTATACACGGATCGACTTATACTCGAGTATACGGTAACTAGATTTTAAGCATTAGGGACTGGGACCTCTTCCCTCATGTACATTGTCACGAACGCCAGTTCGCTGGGCACGTGATCTGACTAATTAATTGGTATTCGCTGCCACCACTTAAGTTACGGCTTCTTAAAGACGCCCCAAAAACACTCTTGACTCTCACTGAATATGCAAACCCCTGTCCTGGCAGTAAATGGTTAACACTACAACATTCACTCCAGCAACTAACTGGTTAATTAGCATCAGTCCTTCACAAGCAGTCACAGAGTTAATTAGCATTTACACTGCACACTCCATTCAAACACATTTAAACTTATCAGAGGCTAACTGAGTTCTTTTAGAGACAGTGCTATAATACAAAAATAAAATATAATGGTGTTAAAATAAAAATGACATACAATAAGTACAACAGTTATAGAAAATAAAAAGGATAAAAATATTCACAGACCTACTCACTAGAAGAAGTCCGTGGAGGATGATGAAACATTGGGTCCATGCACACGTTTTTAGCATGTCCCCAAGTATGAACAACATTATTTGGGCTACAAAGACTTTTAAACCATTTGTTGAACTACGCCCTCTCAGAGGGGGAGTGTCCAGGAATGTCCAAATTTATGACTAGCCAAAAGCTTATTCACCCTCAGTTAGGCGAGACTCCTTATAAATGTAGATATGTACATTGTATTGGGATTTTGATCACATATTCCTCTCCAGTATTAATTATCAATTCCTCCATACAAACATGACCTGTGTGTAATCCATATTTCCCAAGATATTAATAACTTGCCTTGGCAAGGGAATAAGGGCTCCATGTTGGGTATCATATTAATAGGCATACTTTTACATTCACAAATATAATATTGGTTTCTGTCTTACACATTCCAATACCGAAATACATTTATTTTACATGTATGACTGTCCTTAAAATGACATCTTAGTCCCCACCAGACCCCTAGCTGGAGAGAATTCCAGATACACGGTTCGGCCCCACATTGTCTGGAAGAAGAAAGACCTGGTTCCAAGCTTCACTATCGTATATAAACAATAGGACTGTTCCAGGGTGGAATGGTATTTTATTGGCCCTTTGCAATACTAATACCATAGTTAACCCATTCTTACCAAGTCAATACACACTTTCTGACATACATGTTTTAAGCACTTGTATATTTCATGATGCACATACTAAATATATACTTATGTATTTATTCGTTGTCCCTTGAAACAGATTTTTGTATTCTAATATTGTACAGTGATGCGTCCCCAAGTGGCGCTGTTTAAACATAAACTTATTATTTAGTAATCCATTCTGATAACTCGCTTAACTAAATTGGGGAAACCAAATCGTTTTCCCACAGTAGACTGTTCCCAATCGTTTAACCCTACAAATTAAACAGAACATAACAGGCTGTTTGAATTTACTTAACCTAAACTGCTGTGAGTTACTTATATCTTAACAGCCAAAATATTAACATATACACAAATATCTCTGCTTGGTTTAACACCACTCCCAAAAACACCCTGATATGATTTATATATCAGGTAGACGGATATCTTATTTACGTAAATATGAACAGATGCTGGACGCATTTGCATGAGCGCCAGTCTTCATCACCTCTCACAATGTGGGAGTCTCCCTCATTCAGGGGTGGTCTCCGCGAGAACACCCCAGCTCCCGCGACTGAGAGGAGACTCCTTCTCAGTCTATCCATTTTTTACAGCCACCCCCAGGAATGACCCTAATCCCCCTCCACTAGAATGCTGGCCAAGCCTCCGTGACATCACACCCCTCTAGTCACTCCCCCTTTCCCACCCTGCCCGGAAGCCTGAAAGGGCGGGTAGGTAGGATGTATTAAACCTTTGTTAAAATCAGTGACTGCTCTGAATGATGAAGAGGGTATAAGCCTCAAAAGCTTGTCAACTAAATAAACAGTTAGTCCATAGAAAAGTATCACAGTTCTCTATTTTTACATCACACTGTGGAGAGATTGGAGGAGGTGGTGAGGAGGGGGGGGGGTTGTAGTCTAGTATATAGAAGTAATGGGAAGTTGGTGCAGACAAGGATCCATTTCCATCCTATATCACTAACATGGTCACATAGGGGGAGATGTTTAGAGACAGTCTCACTGCTGGTTTAACCATGTTCTATCTCCATCCAACACAAACAGTAAAGAGTAAACAAGACAGATTATTGCCACCCCAATGTACCCAAACCCACAATCTCCATCATCATCCCTACGAGTTGAGGTCGGTTTTCACTTACCGAGGCCGCATCTACACTAGGGGGATTGCCTTCTCTGAATCGGGGAAGGCTTAATGAAACCCGCAGCCTCCAGTCCCTCCAGGACCGGACTGGAAAGAGAAGTGGATTTAAACGGACGAATCCCCAGGGCCCTGCAAAACATCCTCAGTTCGTGCCTGGAAACCCAACATGTGCGCCGCCCCATCTGCCTCCACAATAAGAAACAACTTTATTGTTCGCGCTAACGCTGACAGTGAAAACTGTTATATAGAAGAAAGGGAAACGTTACATTTTCCGGGTTTGAAAAGCAAATTCATTTGCCTGGATCCGATAAAAATGATCACATCCCAAACAGATAAATAGTGTGAAAGATGAACAGGAAGGGGGAGGAGCCACTTGGTTTAGGTTACGCTCACTTTAAAAGCGAAAGAGAGATTAGAACCATTGTCTTAGACAAACATGTAATCTAATGCTAGAGACCATTTTACCTTGAGTTTATATATCCCCAAACATTTGAAAGAGTGACAGGTAGGGGAGGAGCTTTGGTGCATGAAATGTTTGACCACATCAATTTAAAGACAACTTTCCCCTTTTACTTTTTACCCAAGTATATGATCTAGCTTGTTAGTAATAATATATCTCGTATAGCAGTATTGCTTTACATCATAGAAATTTCACGCATACCTGTTCTTATACACAACTAGATAGAACTGTGCACTACCTAATTGTAAAATGGTTAACTTTTAGTGAAGCAACCCCGTGCTGCCTGTTGGGAAAAACTTAAAAGATACATAGAAAGAAACGCACCTACTGTGGAAAAAACATATCAACTTTATTATAAACATAGTGAAAATAGTAATTGGAATGTACTGCATTCCTGCGGATGAAGCTGATAGCGAAACGCGTTCAGAGTATGGAACACTAAGCAGGCCATCCCCCTCTGATCCCTTTGAGCCTGGCTCTCCTAGATCACCACACTACTTACAAGAGCAAGAGTTACCCGAATGCTGGTTCCGTAAGTATACCTCTTATGACACTGCTTTGATTTCATGTGGGCGGAGAAGGTATAGAGATATTGTTATAAGTTTGTATGTGGTTAGAGTTCGATTTATTATTATTATTATTATTATTAGGATTTATATAGCGCCAACATCTTCCGTGGCGCTTTACAATTACATAGTATACATTACATACAGGGTAATACATGCTATACAAAGTCATACATATTACATACACAGGTAATACAAAATATGAGTAGACAGAGTGATGAGTTACTGACCGCAATACCATGATACAATAGAAGAGAGGACACTGCCCAAAGAGCTTACAATCTAGAGGATATGGGTGAGACATAAGGTTGCAGGAGTTGGTAGGCTGTAAATAGATGGCAGTGGAGTGTGAAAGGCGGGGTTGGATCATATTGGGTGTAAGATGGGTAATGTTTAGGCCAGGTTATATGCTGCCTGAAGAGGTGGGTTTTAAGGTTACGTTTGAAGGTATTAAGGATGGTGAATGACAGACAGACGGAGGAAGGAGTTCCAGAGGCAGAGGGGCAGAGGAAGGGAGTTCCAGAGCAGAGGGGCAGCACAAACAAAGTCCTGAATACGGGCATGGAAGAGGTGACAAGGGTGATGAGAGGAGATTGTTTGCATTTACAAAGAAATAGTCTAGGCGTGAGAGTACCTTGTGGGTTGAAGAGTAGCATGAGAAGATTGCGGCTGTTGGGTTCGAAACCTCCATATACGATCAGTTTAGCTCTAGCATTGTTTGGCTAGTGCGTAGGTCCATTATGATTGTGATTATATGAGGGGTGGGAACTTGTCTTTACTGGGGCACATTGCTATAAAATCACCCATGCATATTATGAGGCAAGGGTGGTAATTTGTGTGAAGATATTAGTTTCTGAAGTGCTGAAGTGAAGCTGGAGGTGGGTTTGTAGAGGCCCAGCAGGACATAGAGGGTTCCTTTATTTCTAGTGCTGCACATACGTATCTGCCTCATCGTCTTTTTGTACCTTTAATACATTGATTTGTAGGGATGATCTAATTAAAATAGAGGACACCTCTAGAGTAGGCTGAGGGTGTGCTGTGAGCAGGCCAAGCTATCCAGGGTTTGTGTAGCCATCTTGAGTCGATTTGTTTGGTGGGTTCCTGGAGACAGGTGATGTAGGTTTAATATTTCGTATAGTATTAAATACTTGAATACGCATTAGTGGGCTGTTTAGACCCCGGACATTCCAAGTAAGTATCTTAAGTTGAGAAGGGTGCATCTTACTTTAGGGTGGGGTGGTTACGTCTCCGTTGTGTTGTTCGGGGGACAGGTTAGGACACGGAAGGGAAGGGAGAGGGAAAAAAGCAAGGTGTACACATAAATAGTTTGGTTGGTAGGTATAGACAATATTGCTTTAAAATACAGAAACATATCTTAATAACCATTAACAAATATATAACATTTAAGTTTAGCATAAACAGAATATACAGTAAATGTAAGAAAACGTTCTTTTATTACAGAGCAGCACTGCTTAGTGCACTTTTAACTTATTTAAGAGCTACTCCGTCCTGTCACTTTTCTAATTTAGGTAATCGTCTGCTGTGGGGGGGGGGTGGGGGTAGGGGTTGGAGTTTTGTAATATTAATTTATTTAGTTGCCGTATTTTTCCAGCCTATTTTCTTCTTATTTATTTTACTTCTGGTGTGAACTAGGAGGGAAGTTAGTAGTTGTTAAGGCAGGTTATAATTCAGACGGATTTTGTAGTAGACTTTTTTACATTTATAGGATATAGTAACACAATATTGTCTCATACATTTTGAGAGTTCGTGTTTGGGGATAGCCTTGATGGAGATCCCATTAATGTCTGTTGGAGACTGTGTGTGTCACTAGTGAGGTAGCTTTGAGTATATGTCTTGGTTTACATACCTTCCTCTTATGTTCATACCTTATCCGGATGTCTTAACATGCATAGATGTTTTGGCGTCGGGTTAGTTCCAGTTGGTGTAAATTATCCATATAGTATATCTCTGTGTGTACTGACAAGTAACCTTGGCCAGGAGGGGGGTGTGTGTGAGGAAGTATACTGATTAAGGTCTGGGCTTTGCCTGGAGCGTGGGTCTAGCCTCCTTTGGGCGTCTTTCCAGCCACAAGTTGCAATCTTAGGGAGATTCGAAAAAATAGGTGCGATTTTCGACTTCAACCTCAGTTTTGCCGGGAACATCATAGAGTATTTTAGACTGGTTGTTCTTAACCGTGCCTGTGATTTCCCAGAACGTGGAGTTTCTTTTGAAGGTCTTGCCGAGAAGTCTGGGAACAGCATTACTGGGGGCCTTCAAAAGTAGGGTGGTTTCTTGTCTGTTTGCGATCACGGTCTCTAGCGCTCAGTATTTCGGGCTATTAGGGTCTGGGACGAGATCCAGGTGGAGGCGCTTGTGTTGGAACGTCTGTGGGGCGTTCCACCGAAAAGGCGGGAGATAGGTCCGCTGGCTTCGGAGAAGGTTGGCGCACCCAGTTTCTCTATAAAGGTTTCGGGGTTGTTCCTTCCGCTCTCTCTGGGATACCCACTATACGGAGGTTGTTACGCCATTCTGTTTTCGAGGTGTCCGATTTCCGTTGGTGGTTTGAAGCTGTTGGTTGCAGATGGGCGACCTCTTGGATAAGTGGGTTAGTGTTATCTTCTAATGGGATATGCGTTCCTCTGCATCTGATACCTTGTGCCTTAGGATTTGCAGGTCGTGCTCAGGATACTGACGTCCACATTTACTTCTTCCATGATTACCGTTAGTGAGGTCCTAGACTCTGTATCGCTGCCAGATGTGTCCTGGAGGGTTTGCAGTTCAGGGGATAGGGTGTGGTAGCTCCATTGGCTGGAAGTGGAGGGACGGGTCGCAGTGGGATTCCTCCATGTGGGTGGGAGCCGGGTCTGTAATGGCGGCTCTGTGGTCTGTTCGCAGGCCTTGTGCGTGAACTTTTCTAGTTTGGCGGCCACGGAGTGCTTTTCCTTTCCTTATGGCGTGTCATTCAGGTGGAGGGTAGTTCCACGAGAGTTGGGGATCGGTGGGGGAAGCAGACTGTGCGGGATCCCAAAGAGTTTTGGTGAGTCGGACGGAGCTCTCGCTGGAAGGGGTTACTCCATTGCTGTCTAGGACACCCCTGTTTATGCTTTTCACAAACGCAACGCACTGTTCAACCCGGCACAGTGCCATCTAGTGGTCATATGTATAATACAGCAACTATGTTAATATAACAGATAAACATTGCTGGTTTGTGCACACAATCAAAAGTTACTGTTTTACCCAGCACAGTGCCATCTAGTGGTCATATTGTTTCAAGTACTCAGTTTTTTATGTATGTATTTATGTGTATACTGGGAAGCTTAGTACTACTTAGTGTTTTCCAAAAATAAGAATCCATTCTGTGGCTTACTTGGAACCATTACAGTAATCTTCAACTGTTTCTACAAGTTGCCCCCACGTGGTGTGAATGGTACATACAAAGTTCCCACAGTTAGTGTGACTTGTACATAAAAGTTTGTCCAAAGTGAGGGTACATACAAGTTTTCCCACAGTGAGTGTGAATGGTACATTTAAGATTGCCTACGGTGACTGGTTCATAGAATTTTCCCATCATGGGTGTGTCTCTACATACAAGTTTGCCCCCAGTGAGTGGGACCGGTACATACAAGTTTGCCAACAGCGATTGTGACTGGTACATAGAAGATCGCCTTACAGTGATTTGTACATGCAAGTTTGTCCCAGTGAGTGTTACTGGTACATACAAGTTTGCTCACAGTGAGTGTGACTGGTACATACAAGTTTTCCCACTTGAGTGGACTGGTAGATACTAGATGCCCACAGTAAGTGGTACATACACATCTACATACTGAGTGTGATGGTTCATAACAGTTTGCCCACAGTGACTGCTACATACATGTTTTTCCACAGTGAGTGTGACTGGTACATACCAGTTTGCCACAGTGAGGGTGCTGTTACATACACGTTTACCAACAGTGACTACTACATACATGTTTTTACCACCATCCGGTACATACAAGTTTGTCAGTGACTGGGACATACAAGGTTTTCCACTGTGAGTGTGACTGGTACTTACAAGTTTGCCCAACAGTGAGCGTGACTGGTACATACAAAAATTGTACAGTGAGTGGTACATAGAAATTTGTCCATCATGATTGGGACTCTACATACAAGTTGCCCACAGTGAGTGGGACTGGTACATGCTAGTTTGCCCACAGCACTGATACATACTTGTTTGCCCCCAGTGAGTGTACGTGCAAGTTTGCCTACAGTGAGTGTGACATGGGACATACAGGTTTGTCACAGTGACTGGTACATACAAGTTTGCCCACTTTTAGTTTGACTGGTATATACAAGTTTCCCCCAGTGACTGGTACAACAAGTTTTTCTACAGTGAGTATGACTGGTCATACAAGTTTTCCCACAGTGAGTGTGAAGTGGTACATACAAGATTGCCTTCAGTGTTAGTACATACAGGTTTGCTCACAGTGACTGGTACATACTTGTTTTCCCACATTGAGTGTGACTGGTAAATAAAAGTTTTGTACAGTGAGTGTAAACGGTACATACAAGTTTTCCCACAGGGAGTGTGACTGGCACATACAAGATTGCCTAAGTGATGGTACTACAAAGTTTTCCCATCGTGAGTGTGACTGTACATACAAGTTGCCCACAGTGAGTGGACTGGTACACATACGTTGCAGACGTCACAGATACATACAAATTGCCCACAGTCACTGATACAATAAAGTATGATCACAGTCACTGATCATTAAAGTTTGCCACAGTGAATGTGACTAGTACAGCAGGTTTGCTCACAGTGACTGGTACATAAGTTTGCCCATATCGAGTGTGACTGGTACATAAAGGTTTTTCAATAGTGAGCGTGACTGGTAATACAAGCTTGCCCAAAGTGAGAGGTACATACAAATTTGCCCACATTGAGTGCTACTGGTACATAGAAGATTGCCTACAGTGAGTGTGACTGGTACATACAAGTTTGCCCACAGTGATGCTACATATATGGTTTCCACACGTGAGTATGATTAGTACATATAAGTTTGTGCCCACAGTGACTTGTACGTACAGTGTTTTCACAGCGAGGGTGACTGGTACAATTCATTGGTATGTAGTTATAGCGGCTCCTGTCCTAACCAAACACTCCGCTCTGATCGATCCGTCCGGTTCACATGCTTGTGGTCCTGGGGCACCTCGCTCCCCACTACAAAAAACAAAAAAAAAGAAAGCACCGCTGCACAGCAAGGCGGCTAATTATCTGGCAAGCAACTCACCACCGGATCTTCATAAATGATTCCTTTATTTCAATTCCATATTAAAAAAGCACATAGAGTTGATGCTGGGGGGACAGGTGGTAAAACGTCTGACGGGTTTCAGGCCAGGGGCCCTTAATCATAGACTAATTTACTCAGTTTCGGTCCCACCTTTTTAAATCAGGGAGCAGTCCAATTAAAAGAAAGGTGTAAAAGATAGCACTTAGCTATCCTCTTAGTTAACCCCTTATGAACATTCATTTTTCAATGTAATCCTCAAAGGAGGATTTCCTATTAAATAGTATCTCCTATTCAAAATATAATCTATCCTTGAAACAAAAGATAGACGTATCATTTAAAAGCCCTTTGCTTATATACATTATATGTGATTATTTATAAAATCAACATCAATTATCCCAAAGAAGGGGTTAGACATTTATATTAGCTTTCCTGAGTGTGACTGATACAACAAGTTTGCCAAATTGTGAGTGTGACTGGTACATACAAGTTTGCATACAGTGAGGTGTGATGGTACATACAATATTGCAAGTAATATTATATACAAAGTATGGTACACACACAATCTATATCCTCTCTGGTTGTCCTATGTCTTTTCCAGGAAATACTAACCATACAAAATATAATATAAATTTTATGGAGCAACACAGGAATAACACAAAACACTAGGAATTGCAATAAACATAAGAGCATTATTGTGCTACAACAAACATGTTTTGGACAATCTAGGCCCTTTCTCAAGTGTGAAAACATATCAATTGAACGACTCTTAATAAGAGAAGTTCTTATATATTTTTTATATAGTTACCCTCATCACTTTCAAACCTCATAATAATACCTCTATACTTTCAGTAACAGTCAGGATTGAAATTTGCTTCCTCTCTTCTGACTTCTACTATGCTCATCCATGCTCTTATCTATGACGTCAGGACTATGTAACCTTCTGTTCTGGTCTCCTGCTACTTCCTGTTCCCCTTCGGTCAATACTAAACTCTGCTAAACACACTGTCTTGCTCTCTTTATAAACAGGAACCTAAGCTCTACGGGGAGGGACCTCTTTGATGCCCATACTTAGTTTTATATATTTATGTTTATACATTTTGCTCTTCAGCACTTTATTTTCTACATTTTCTGTTATACAGGTAACCACCATGTCATAGAAAAATCATTTTATTGGTGTATCTGACAGAAGCCACAGGGATCAAAAGGGATGAACATCTGGGGAAGTTTGTGCTGCCATGATGAGTCCAAAGATTTTTGATTCCAAAGCCATGAGTCCCAAGATGTTATGATGACTGAGGACACTTTCTTTTGACATGGTTCTCCATCAGTTTGATAATACACAAACATACCAAACTGCACCTGTACTGGTAGAAGTTGCTCTTGGTGGATGTTTTGATACCATTATTTATTACATAGCAGCACCTACTCTACACTGACACAGAAAATAATTCTGTAGCCAATTACTCTGGAGGAGACAGTTCTGGTTACTTGCTGGAAATTGGAAATCCTGAAGCTTTCTTTACCTCAACCAAACCTCTCACCTTGTTGCTCAGTTGAATTAATATAGAATAATTTAATATACAGCCAATCACTCAGCACTATAATCTAAAAATAATGTAAATAATCACCTCACAGAAGATGAAGCTGCAAATTTTGCAAAACACAACATATGTCACTGCGCACAACTTTTGCCCAAAATTTTATATGTGCATTAAAATTATAAACATACAATATCCTCCTTGTCCCATTTCTGACACCATAACCAGTAGAAAAGTTTACCCAATCAGATTGACAGTAGGTTGATAATCTGATCATAAAGAACAAACTCATTCCTCCTGTTAATTGTTAAAGGGAGAACTAAAGTCCCAAGAAAACAATTGTCCCAATAGAGAGAGCACATTCACAAACGAACAACAAGCTGTGTCTCATGTCTCCTTTGCTGTGGATGCTGGGTGATTTATGAAAATAACCTGTGTGTACTAAGGGTCAGCTACCATAATTCACCTTATCTGGGAACACCCAGCTAAGTGTCCGCCGGACACTTACAGGAAACTGGCATTCTTGGTTCCGGAAGCTGCAGCCAATCATGTTACAGCTCAGAGATCTCTCCCTCTGACAGAAACACAGATATCAGTGCAGTTTTTGTGTAAACACATTAGAAATCTCTGTCCCACTAACATTATAAATTCCTATGCTTATACATACAAAAAAGAAAAAGTAAATCTTTGCAGTGTATGTCTTTGCTAGCGGATGAAAGAAACAGAACAATTTAACATTTCAGCATTAGTATGGGGAATCAACCAAGCAAACCTTCTATACTGTGTCTTCTAAAAGAAAGCTTTCTACAACTAGGCCACAAGGGATTACAAAATAATGGACCTGTACACGAAAAGTCTTATCTTTTGCTAGAACATAATAGAAACAAAAAAGGGAACATGTGGAATGAACCTGTGTCCCAATAGTCTGATTTTTTCCTAACCCAGCACTTTAGCAGAACACGCACAGGTGAACACTCAATCGATAGAAGTAAATGCAAGTAAAATCAGTACACTATTTGTATTGCTACTGGAAGACTGTCAGCAATTCATGTTGGTTGGTAAATAATAAATAACAGAGCCTGCTATATATAAAGTTTGTACATATGTAGAAACTTCATATTTTTCTAGAAACATGGAAACAAACAAACAGAAAAAGCACTAAACTCAGGCAGTAGACCATGTTATATTGTTTCATAAGTAAACTAGGGGATTTGAAATGTTGACTTCTTGGTCGTTTGTTCTAAACACACAGCATTTACATGGTGCGCCACCAGCAACTCTAACTGTGATCACAGGTCGGTAGTACATTTAGAAACTTATCTTTCACTAGAAAGAGATGTAGAAACTCTGCACATAGATAGTGAATCCTGGGGTCAGGGGCATGGCTCTTTGAAGCACAACATTGGCTATCAGTTGTACTGGCAACAAGATGGAAGCCTCCTTTGTTACGAATCTATACTATATCTACTAAATGCAAATAACTAGAAAAAATTTTCACTTAGGATCTGAAGTTTAGTTCTCCTTAATTCTTTATGGGTGAATAATTGTGTGTGTCTTTTTTTGTTTCCAGGGGTCTGTTCTCCCTCTCCGCACACACCATGTGAACAGATCATCACCTGTCATAATGGACCATCAATGGTATTCTCATCTTCTCCTGAAACTAATGTGTTCCTCAAACCAGATTCTTCCTCCCCATGTCATTCATGTGCTCATTCTTCTCCTAACTGTACGTGTTCCTCAAACCCAGATTCTCCATCCTCCCATGTCATTCATGTGATAACTGGTGCCGTCAGCCTGCATGTTTGGGATGGCTCTCCTACCTTGCTGGAAGACCCAGAGCACCGTTCTACCAGAGACATAACACGGACACCAATCTCTCCTTCAGTGAGAAAATCCAGGTAAGACACTTGCGCTTGGTGTGATGATCTTGTTTCATAGTCATAGGTTACCTTACAAAGCCATTACAATATGATCTCCACATTACAAATTGATTTAAACAGAATTAGTGTTGCGCTACAAAATGGCAATGATATTTAATGCACAAAACACATGAAAACTGTTGTACCTAATAGTAATTAGTGTTAGGGGTTCAACGTCATGTGAAGACTTAGTACTTAGCAGTGTCAGGCAGTATCTGCTAAAGCAAATTAGTAGGAGCAGAGATATAAGGGAGGAAGGTCCAATTCTGCCTAGTATAGATCTCTTTGTAAGGCCTCATCTTGAGTAAAATGTACAGGTTTGGGGCACCAGTCCACAGAAAGGATATCAACCCAATTGGATAGAAGGATACGGAGATGGGCAACTAAACATATAAGGGGGTGGGGTGGCGGAGATTTGTGTTATGAAGAAAGCTTATCAAAGTTGGGTTTGGTTTCTCTATGGTATATTAGAAAAGGGTGAAACAGCAGGTATTTTCTCCAGAATAGTTAAATTTTCCTTTTCAGAATTCTAACATTGAAATTCAATCGAAGATCAAATACGAAAGTTTTAAATGAAGTTGAGTTGACCTTTAAAAATTCAGTGCCATCTGATTTCTTTAAATCCTTATAATTTATGGTGAGGTGGAATACTAATTTATCCACTTATATAATTAGTATAGTAAAGGAATAGTTATTGAGGCTTGATAACAGACATATCGTCCATCGATGTCAACACTAATCAGAATACCCACATTAATGCCTAATGTTGATCCAGAAGAAGGCAACAATAAACCTCCAGAATTCTGCTTCATATTCAAGCTCCCCATTCCTATATTATTTTAGTTGCCCTATGTAAACCGTTTCATTTCCAATATGTCCTTTTTGTACACAGGATTTCTAAAAATTGCACTGCAATTCCAAATGGGCCTCACCAATAACATTTCCCTCTTAATCCATACTTGCTACTTTATACAAGATAATATCTTTGCTGCTCCAAGATCCCTTTCCAACAGGGTCTCACTAACACGAGCCATTTTAAGGTATAAGAAGACACAAGGATTTGTGAGGAATTTATCTAGATCACCTGCAACAACATTGCACCCCCTCTGAAGCTTTTAATGATTCGACAGAGTTTTTTCATCCACAAAACACAGAGACCTTGCGACAATACCCACATCTTCAAATTGTGCTATGCCAGTATCTAGATTCCTAACTCTTTCAGCAAATTTATGAACCCATCATTCCTTTACTGTGGTTGGCAGTTCCACATGCAAATCATGTCAGGTAATTAAAGGCTTATGTCCACCCACAAAAAGTATTTTTTACCTAAGTTTCCCAAGGGCTCCCAGCCCCAACGCCTATACTTGATATCTTCAGAAGAAGCCCCCAAATACTCTACTAACCTCACCAGTTCGCTTTCTCCGCCACGCTACCGGGCCCTCCTTGCGAGAAAATGCAAGAGAGGGGCGGACGGGACCGGGCAGCCGCGTTGTGGATTGGCTGAGCGGCAGCCAATCACGGACGCGGCTTGCCGGCAGCGCTCACTCGCGCGAGGAAAGAGAGAGGTAAGTAAAGTTTGGGGAAGCTTCTGAAAGCTTACAATATTGCGTTGGCTGGGAGCCCTTGGGGAATCTGTAATATAAAGACATTACGCTAGGGGGAGAATCGGAGAGGGAGGGAGAGGGAGGGGGAGAAGGGGCAGTACGCATCCAAATTCTCCCGGAGGCCAGGAGGCACGGCAGGAGTACCATATGGACGATCTGCTAGCCTCCTGTGGGCAAGTTTTGGACTTTGGGGGGGACTACAGGAGAAACCCTAGGAGTGGGATGGTGAGGTAAGGATTAGACACATACATGGTGGGGCCAGAGTTGGGGGGGGGATATATAGTTTGGGGGGTGTGACATGCCCTTGAAAGTCCACCATAAGTTAAGCATATACTTATAGTAGGCCCTTTGTTTTATTTATTTTTTTATTCAATAAAAATAACTAAAACTTGTCGCAGCATTTTTGTGAAGGTACTTTGAGGTCCATAATACCGTATTATACTGCGAGTTATAAAGTCGATCCGTGTATAAGCGGGTGCCTATTTTACCTGAAAAAAACTGTAAAAACTGATTGACTCGAGTAAAGTCGAGGGTTAGAAATTAAAACCCCCCCCACAAAACCCCCCCCCCCCCAAAAAAAACACCCAACAAAAAAACCAAAATACACATGCCTTCTGGTATGTGGTTGTTTTTAGGTTTAGTTGCCCTTAAATGGACGCAGAATTCCCATACATGACATTCCAATACAAGTAATAGCCAAATCCAGTACCAGTAACTCTAATATCTTTGGCACTCCAGATGTTTGGAAATACAACTTCCCAGCATGCTTTGTTTTGCTGGGGGTTTCGTTTCTAAACATGTGAGTGGCAAGGTTCAGTAAACTTTTATAAGCTACCATCATTTACAATTTCTGAACCCATATAGTAAAGGGCCTCGTGAACCCCATATATAGTAAAGGGAACTATGACCCCCATATAGTAAAGGATTCTTGACCCCAATGAGTTAAAAAAATGTCACCTGAGCAGTTGTGTTCAAGCTGTCATTGCACTTGAATAGCAAGCCGTTGTTTTTTGCCCAAAACTGATTAGACCCATAGTTACAGCATCCAGTGCAGTTGCTAGTGAGTCCAAGCAGGCAGAATACAGGAGAGGAAGAAGGAAGTGTAAAGAGCAGACTCAACGCTCCTATAACTTCTATACAGGTTAACAAGCGCCACCCTGAACTTTTGGTTCAATTCGGTAAGTGACGAATTGGATTAAATTAGGACTTATATCCAAGTATATACGGTGTCACAACTTTCCTTAGTATTGGGATGATTATTGTCATAGCAAGGAGAAGAAAGAAAAAGTATCTGTGATTATCTCCTTCTATAGTTTATATATTCTGAAATTGGAGTTTCGGGCACTTTTATTGTGTGTCCTGGTTCTTCCATTTTATATTTGTAGATGGTTAGGAGTTATTGTTGACGGGTTCCATGGTGACCTCTATTTTGTGAGCTGATCTATTTTTAGTGCCTGCAAAAAACATTTTAATTAACTATTGAAACCTTAACCAATCCCGTACAGAATAATTCTTATAATTAAAATAGAAAAAGGGGAGAGAATAGTGTAGAAATAGAGGGGGAAAGCGAATATAAACAATAATGGTCAGAGTTTAATCAAAAATACAGTTATATTAGGACTTTCACATACCTTATTTTAATTGTCCGCAGGTGGGGTTCTTGTTTCTTTTATTAGGAGGGTTTGTCGTAAGGTATTAGGGGTGAAGGATGGGGCATCTTTGTCCAGCCAACCATCATGGTATCCCATGTAGCCAACATTTTGGTGAATATTCAGTTGGTCTAACAACATGGCGTAAGGTGTTCCATGATCTCACCTAAGCGATTGATTGCAAGATTCAGAGTCTGTAGGGGTAGTGGGGGATTCCAGAATCTGGAAATTCAAAAGTCTCGTGGCTACATTGTATATGAGTACACAGTTCGGACGCATATGGGCGATCTTTGAATGGGAGAGGCCCAATTCCAGTTGTATGAATCCCTAGGAGTGTTTGTATGCAAACATATTTTGGATGACCAGGCACACTGTTCCAGCGCGGCTTTTTGTGTTTTACGTGTAAATTGTGGTGTTCCCAGCATATAATCCAAACGTACATAACATTTATGAGGGATATTGGTCTATAGTTTGGGGTCCAGGGGGATTTCCTGGTTTAGGTATAGAGTGATGTGGGTTGATATCTTTCTGGTGGGAGAGTTTTTCCTTGCATTATTCATTGAATAGTCTAGTCCGGTGGGGGGCAAGTAAAATGTTATATTTTTTATAATAAAGTCCTGATAGACCATCGGGTCCTGGTGCTTTGTGGTTTTTGAGGGTTTTTATTGTGTTGAGACTTCTTGTAAAGTGACTGGTTTTCCCATGGTATCTTGCATATTTGAGTTAGCTTTGGGAGGTTAGTATCATTTAGGAGTTGTTGTTGGGTCGGGTCTGCGTCAGTGTGTTGGGAATACAAAGTTGAATAGTATTCATGAATATTTTATATATTTGGTCTGGGTTTCTAGTCTCTTTCCCTTGTGGTAGGTTGATGCGTCTGATTCCTTGTCTGGGTGGTTTGGGGGTAAGTAGGTTGGCTAGTGGTCTATCTGCTTTTTCCATTGTAATACAAGTTTGTTTTTGCCAAGTTAATTTTTTTCTACTTCTATTGTGAATAGTGCGTGTATTGTTGGTTTACAGTTTGATTTGGGGATATTAATGTATCGTCATCTGTCTCAGCGTGCCTGGTCTCTAAGGTGTGCAAATCAGCATTAGTTTTCGGATTGATTCCTGAAATTTTTTTGTGTTGGGAGGCCAGTTTATGAGGATGCCTCTGATAAAAGGTTTATGCGCTGCCCATACCCATGGGAATTCAGTTCTTGGTCATTGAGGGTGAAGTATTCAGTCAATGCTCGAACACTTCCTGTTTGATGTGTGGTGAGTTCAGTAGTGACTCATTGAGTCTCCATACAAAATTGCTTGGAGGGGTGTGGAGTTTGAGAATTGAATTTTGACTATTTTATGGTCGGACCAGGCACACTGTTCCAGCGCGGCTTTTGTGTTTTACGTGTAAATTGTG